>LUCH01002955.1:17339-32781 GCA_013368495.1 Paragonimus heterotremus
TTACTAGAAATGGGGATCGGGAGGCGTCTGAGAGCTAAATTTGATGACAGCGGAGGAGGTGTTAGCAGTAGTATGTTTTCGCTTATCCGTCCCCTGCTGTATATAGTAGACATGGGGACGTGATTTGTACTGTGGTCAGTCGATGCAGCATAAAATTATTAGTCTTGAGTAATCTTAGTTGTATGTGGACTGATATACTGCCAGGACGTCCAAACTCGAAAAGAAGAACAGTTAAGATTTCCAAACATAGCCTTCGGCTCAAAAATCTGTACCGCAAGGCATCGGGTGGGTGGCAATGTACCAAAACGAGTACGTTTTCCGAAAAAAGATGCCAACTTTCTTCCAACCATTCCAACCTAGAGTATCAGGGGAATGTGGTTTGTGAGACCTCTACCTATTGGCCTGTTTGGTTTCAGTGACGCTGTCAGTGTGGTCATCACATCATCCAGTTTATCCTAGTGGGTCATCCAGATGCGCAAATCGTCACCCTACGTCAAGGTCCAGTTGCGTTGTGACAGGAATCCAACCGAAGCCCAGTCTTGTCGTTTGAATTTCAACAGTTAAGAGCAAGCCTGTTAAATAAGCTTGTGGCGGACAATATTTGCGTGAAACCCCTTGGTAGTGTGGTTGTACACCAGTGGTAATCAGACTCACAAAGGTTCAATACTTTATCCAACGTTTACGGAATTCAGTATACACTTGATGAGTGAAACCTGGAAACCAGCCTTATGAGAATAGCAAATAATTTGGATTTATGAAAAAAGGATTATATAGTGGTATATGTAGAAAATGGACTCAGTTAGTTCTCGCTGGTACAGTACAAAGGACCCATATTATTGAAGGACCTCTTGGTCCAAATGAAGACCTTGTCGTAAATAAATGATCAAACTTCTAACAGTAAATCCATTACAGGGGGGTGTAGTTGGAGGCAATGCAGGTTGACACAAACAGAGAAACATATGAAAACGAGGACACGATTATTTACTTAACACAAAACCGGCGAACTCATAAAGGCTGAAGACTGATCAGCACCCTTCAACTATCGAGAATCTCCTTAACTGCAAAAACAAGTGACTCCAGCAAAATGATATAACTTTCCCACTCACGCATAGATATTTCACCGTGTATCTCCAGTACGGAAGAATGGCTTATGGGTTGGCGAGTATAGCGCAGAGCCATGTAGATTGTGGAAGAGGGAGGAGCTAGTTGGGGCTAAGATAAAAGTAGTCGAAAAAGCCTCGATAACTTGAAGCGCAAATTAAAATCAGCGAAGTAAAAATGTAGCAGTAATGAAAATGCTGATGATGAAGAAGGATTGGATTGAAGGTTCGTCGACCAGAGATGTCAAATTGTCTGAGATAATGTGGTTTTTTAAACACTAGTAGATAGTCAGCAGCTTTGTTGTTCGGCATGAGCGCTTTACGGTGACGATAATAAATCTATTTATGAACACTACTAAATAATAGGAACCAACCGGTAACACATTGAACACTTAAGCAGCCACTAGGCCGAATGAAATGAACATAAGAAAAAGATCGGAATGAAGTAATGACAACAACAGAAAACGGTAGACATGACAGCTGCATGCGAATGAAGTACAGTGGAACTTTAGATATGACGCTCAGCAAACAAGTTTCCAGGTAATTCCACAATATTAGTATTTTCTATGGATAATCGCATACAGTAATGAACCGTTATGGTAATCGAATGAAGTGAATCAAGAACCATTTTCATGAATAACATTATGCGTGACAGGTCGAAAGGACAAATAAGAGAATCCACTAGTTCATGAATATTGAAAAGGAGGACAGTGATTAGATCGATACGGTTGACTTCATTCACATACTCAGTCCGGCCTGGTGATCTCATCCGTGGTTGTTTACGATATCCAGAGATTTCGGACAAAGATCACTTTGGTAGTCTTCAAATGTTTTCACATCATAATCACTTTACTGCAAAATCCTATGGATAAGGCATACGTCGTAAACAGGCACAACTCATTTGAAAAAGTGATAAAAGGATGTTATGCCCACTTCAATTCTACGATTTCCCAATCCACTTGACTCTCGTCCAACCCTAATAACATGACTAACAGAAGCAAAAAGCCACTGAACAAAACGAACGCCAAATTTAATGAGAGCAAACGGACCGTCCGTTTTTACTTTTCACACCAAGACAGAAAACGATGAAGTCGTGGCTTGGATTAACAATCGACTACACCTAACTTCGTCGTTATGTTGTACTGGTGTGAAATTGTCACACAGTAAATTGGAAGTAATTCACAACAATCCAGTGACAGAGTTACCATTGTGTTGACCGACAGAAATGAAACGGGTCAATTACACGTGATTGGACAGGTCGAATCCGAAATTAACAGCTGTTCGGCTCAAGCACGTGGAGGGACTGGCTGAGTAAAAACGTTCTGTCCACTTCTCACGGGAGTCGAATAATTAGTCTGACTCTGAATGACACTCCATCAGTCAACAAAGCTAGCGTCACTGTAATCAACCCTTTAATTAATCAGTGAATTTTGATTTTGCGCTCACAGAGACCTAATGAAGTTTGTTTTGCAAGGGATGCACCAACCATCCAAAGGACGATTGGCGATTATCGATACCACCCTCCAGAATCGCGCCTTAATACAAAACAATAGAGATTTCAGTGACGTTGATGTTTCAAAGGAAGTTAATTCACAATGAGATTCAAGAGTTCACTTGTCTCCACTGGAGTGGGGGGTTTTAATTACAATTGAGTTATTTTTCAGAAAAAGTATAATTCACCTTGTTCAAGTTATCAAGTGCACATTGTTGCCTATAAACAAACGGATGTGACCGTGAACCAGGCGTGGTTTAAAAATAGTGAAATGTTTTAACCGACCAACTTGATTACTGTGTTGTGATTAAGTTATAAGAGGATAATTGTAGTTCATTAGCTCGAAAAATCTGAACCATGCGATTTGAAGTATTTGGAATTTCTGAAAACTTCGTCCCTCTTCGTTAGGAAATGGGGTAAACTGTAGAAATTGAGGCACAAACATTATCACCCCTCAAAATAGTTGCGATTGTGTTTATGAAGTTTAAAAAAGTCTAATACAAGTTCGGGAAGTAAGATTATTTCAAACTGATCATAGCAGCTGCATTCGATATATATTAAAGCACTGGATACAAAAACCGGAAATTTCGAAAAAAAAACATTAGTTCCGCCTACCTAAAACAGAAACATGGTAAACATCGAGTAAAGTGGGTTTCGCTTAAACGCAGTCTCCGTGTAACGTGGTCAAAACTTGACAGGCCTGATCCAGTAGGACCTTACCTGAACAAGCAGATTGCATTTTGCACGTTTCGGGGAAATTGCGACTGAACCGGCATCACTTACGACCAAGTGTAACATGCTCGATCAATCAACATTTGCCTTTGTTTAAGCATGTGAATGGACTCCATTAGAGAGAAGACAGAGCACCCAAATAGTCCGAAAGCAGTTGCTCAGAAACTAATTGCATTCGATTTCAGAGAAGAAGGGCCGATTATGCGAATGCAGGTATACAAAGATTCAGCCAAACGAAAATGAATCGGAAACAGAAAATGCACTCAAAGAGCCATAACAACAAAAGGCCTAAAGAAGAAAGCAAAGGTAGTTATCATCAAGTGGCCCAATTCACATAAAGTCAATCCGACAATGTTGGACCTTTGAGACGAATGAAACAGTTAACGAAAATCCGTTAAATCGGTAAACTAAACGCCACGCCATCCGTACGTTTTCACTTTGATATTATAATGCACTTACAGCCCTCCCAAGTCCATGGGCAGAATTTCCAACAAACTATGTCGACAGAGATCAGAAAGACATCCTTCATTTATCATATCGGCATATACCCCAGCAGACAATAGATCACACACTGTCAAGAACATTTAAGATGAATTCTTTCATCTTCTGGGATAAACTACACACCAGGACATCACTCTACATGTTGGAGATATGAAAACAAAACTCAGTCGTCTTCATCAAGAGCTGAAGCAGTTGCGGCGGAAGTTCAGTGTCCAGACACAACGGACTGACAACGACGATCGGCTATCAATCAATTATGCCAATCTCACGGACTACATCTATCGAGTAGCGCATTTCAACATAAACAACGGACATGCGTCACATAAAAACCACCATGAACAACTCTATCATGAACGCCAATTAGTCATATCGCAGTAAGCTATCGGTGCTACCATTCTATCAAACATCGCTGCTCATTTTGGAGTAACCACCTGGAATCATATAATCATGTTGTTCGTGCACACCATCGTTCATCGCCCAATCAATGATCATCTGCTCACAAACATAAAGTACCAAGTTGGGAATTAGGCGACGAGGATGCACAAAATGCCGATCAAACGGTTAAATTCCTCGGGTCACAACAGTGAAGTGATCCAATAGTGCACTGAACAAAAATCTTGACAGCCACGAGAATCTCTTGCGAAGAGGCCTGTTCAAAAAGGGCACCACAAACACGACAGAAGTGAATTTCTACCGAATTAACAGAACTTATAAACAAACGTCGACTGATCCCCCCTAAAGCCAAATACAACAAGGACTGTCTTGAACTGCAAAATAAACTTACAGAGTATCTACTTAAGGATCATGCAGCTAACTTCAACGAACCAGCCAAATGAATGTAGAAGATATTCTTATCCCGGAATAACTAGGGGTTGTAACCCATGATTCGTGGTTGCATTGACCGTCGTCAAATTGTTAGTAGGAATATATGTGAGAGATGGATTATGAATTCACAATCTGTCGCGGAGATGTGACCGATCCGCTGACCACTTTGAGGAACAATTCAAGTGGTCTAAGCCAACTCATTTAACGTTGGATGATGGACACTGTGTGGTTAGGGAGGACATTCCAAACGATTCCCAGTCGGATACCAAAATGTCTTTGGAGACTACATGATTAAAACAACAAACCCTTGGATCAGGACCTCCCTCTTCCAGCTATTTTCAAACAGAACGGGGAGTGATTGTTATTCGAACTGATCACAATCCTCCATTCCATACGATAGAGACAGAAGAGGTAATTTACAACTGGCGCCTATCTACAGTCATTCCCATTTTCAAAAAGATACCACGACTGATGTCCTGACACAGTCACAAAAGCAACAGCCGTCGATCCGTCACATCCAAGTTATCCACGAATATCACAACGAAGACGCCTTCCAAAACACACAGGCAACTAACTAAGAGAACAGCCAAGTCTTCCGCATGGTCGTGGATGCACTGATCATATCTTCACCCTGCGACCGACATTGCAGCATAGCCAATCTCATTCACAGACAGCGGTCGCGCTATATTTTTGCACCTAAAGACTGCCTTCGATACAGTGGCCCGACACGTTTACTGCGGTTGTCTTCATCCCACAATGAAGTATGTCAATTTATTGGAGTATTCACATGCTCGCTCTGAACGTACAATCCACATTTATGGGTGACTACCTCGAACGCTCACCACATCAAGTGGCGTTCACCATCGGTGTCCGTTCTTCTCCCCCACCCTTCAACAATATTTTGGAAGAAGCATCCGCAAGTTCCAGAGATCCCAGAGTGAAGCTTCCACAAGATAATAAAACGACCGATGTCGAGTATGCAGACAACATTATTTTACTAAGTTCTTCTGCACAGAACACGCACACCACGCTCAATCGGTTAAATGATGTGGCCGGTCCGTAGAGTATGTACTTTGTACCTTCAAAGTGTAAAGTGTTGTCACAAGATTGCATTAACATTCACCCTATTTCTGTTAGTACAGAAACTGCCGATCACTGCACTCACATGGACACTGGCATCTCATCAATTTGCAATGGTGCTGACCAAGTGTCCATGAGGACAACGAAAGTACTTAGTGCATTCGCGAATCTCACTCACTAGTGACATCACAAACACGTCTACCTGTTCATCAAATGCAGCACTTACAATGCGTGTGTGCACTCAGTTTTGCATCACAGGTCACAGACATGGCCCATTCGTGCGCAAAATGCACAAACACTCGCAGTTTCCGAACACCAATGTCTACCCAATTTAACCTTTGCCAAATGAGCTGACCGTGTGAGTAACGCAGCAATCTATCGGCGTGTGTTCCGGAAATGTGGAAGTTCGCGACTGACAACCGGAATAATGAAAATGTACACGTTCCATTGATTGAGTCATATACTCCATATGCCAACGGAGAGTCTGTCGCATCGCACACTGTTCAGTGTGGCAGCTGACGGTATAAGATAACATCAGGGCGGTCAGGCGAGGACGTGATCATGGGCTATGAAGGCATTGGCTCCCCCACTGACCATGGCTGGTAGATGCCGTCTGCGTTGTTGGTGAGTCCGCCACCATCCGCAACAATAGTTGGAAACACAAGCTGATATGGCGGTGTGTCACAGTCGGTGGTGTGCTTGTATCCGCAATTTTTTCGCTCTTCGTCTTCATGAAGGTTCAGTTTTTCTTCTCGCTAGAGTTGTACTTATTCGTCGCTCTATACATTGGGGATAAGTGTCATTACTAAAGACAGCCCGAACGATAGGAAGCAGGGTCACGGCTCGAAGCTGGAAATAATTATGAACAAGCTGCTACGGCCTGACATCACAGACGATCCGCAATCGTCAGAGGTGGAAATTAGTATGCGAAAGTTACCTTGCACTACCCAGAGCACTATACGAAACTGGATGCTTGGTGCTAAATGATGGAAATTTCGATGCGTGCGACGAGTTAAGTTATATTGTTCCAGAAGTGGATAATTGGAAAACAAAATACGGTCGAAGACAGTCTTAAATAGTACTAATAAGTAGTTTAGCAGATCTGATGCTTATAACATACCCAAATGCGAAAAATCCGGAGGTAAGCCACATTATTCGCAATTGGGTCTCTTCTAAATTGTAGGTAGATTCAACAAATTCCTCAATTTTATTTTCCCTGGCAAAATTTGCTGTCTGCGGCCAGGTATGGAGAGAGATAGTAGATGTTGCAGTAATATAAGAGTTAACACAACCCATCATGTTATTTCGCTCGACAGGGAAGCCCGAATAACGTGATCAACATTAGTGGTACTTAACACGCCACGTCAAATTCAATGCTCATCAAAAAGTATAGATGACCCATAAGCTAGCGTGAGATTAAAAATTTATTACCTTTCGTTCTCTACGAATAGGCCTGAAGGCATGTTGAACAACTCCGGTCGGCTTAGTCCAGTCACCTTCTGTGTTTTGTATACGGGGACTATGGGATTGTTCATCGAAATCCGGTAATGCACGTCGTTGTTCCTCTTGCAGAACCGCGGCTCCGTTTGGGGTATCCACATCTGGAAGAGATTCAGGGTGCCAAGGTCCTGGATGCGCAACAATAGCAGCAACCACTGCTTCGACACTCGGAAATGGAATTCCGTTATACATCACCCGAGTAACTGTACGGTAACGGGGGAACACGGACACCATTGGGTACTGGGAGGACAATGGAAGCGGAACCAACGAATCTTGACGACCTGGAACAATCGCCCCACCAGATCGATGCCGTGAGACCTCAATGATGGGAATATGTTCCTGCCCAATGATGACCCCACTCGTTTCATCGGATTTGTAGGTAGACGATCCGATTGGTTCACTACTTCGGCGATGATCTGTGCCACAGAACACATTTGCCATATGTGCTTCTCTTTGAAAAGAGCCACTCGGTAATTCCTCTGAGTAAACTTGTAATTCAAGTCTGTATTTACGCACCCTTGTTCCATCATAGAACAAAAGCGTATAGAGCCCCGGCTTGGAATCACAGGGTCGTAGCAGATAGCTGTAAGCACCGGCTGAAGTAAACAAGTGTAACTGTGAAATAGCAAACAATGGATTTCTGTCGAACAGGTAGACAGGACTGAGATGACAAACGTGCACTCCATAAAAATCTAGGATAGAATATAGATTTTTCGAATGATTTTCGTCAATGCGAAACGATAATCTGCATTCTTTACAACCTTTTAATATAGAGAAAATGCCATGAAACGTAAACAGTTGACATACATCGATGATCTACTAAGCAAAACTGAAAAATTGTAATCAAACATCGCTTAAATTTGATTGCGGTTTTGTACTTGATACAGAACACAAATAAAGGAGATTCTCTCAAAGACAGAGAGTTTATTGGAGAATTATGCAATACGATTATCTGCAGAGATGTGACTGGGGTTCAAAATCCGGCGGCGACAATGAGGTGCACTACTGGTAAACTAGAAAAAGCGAAACTCGAGTCCGAGGCTTCGTATCGAAAATGATTGCCTGAAAAGACGTGCAGTTTATATCAGCCTGAACCCCTGATTACTCGCTAATAACAACGTCGAGAGTCAATAATGTCAAAAAGGAATACGAATAGTAGTAGGCAGGTAGTGTTCCGGTTCCCGAAGGTTGGAGCTTGAATGAAAGTGATCTCATACTCTGAAAGAACGGAAGTTACCTAAACCAGCTGTCTCGCGAAATAAACTCACAAACAAACAGCTCTGATTGCGAGACATACCTTTCTCCCGTTTAAACCTAGTGGTATCCCGACCCACATGCAAATATGATATTGCAACAGAATAGTTATCAACACTGTATGACTGTATCAACACTGGTATAAGCTGTCCAGAACTTATTGTATCAGCAAAGATGGCTAGATAACAAATGATAATGCTGGTCTGTCTTCACTGTTTTTCCAAACTTGGCGACCTAATCCGCCGCATCTTATGTAAATTTCACAAGGAAAAAGAGATCATTCTAAAGATCATGTTTCGTAGCCAGAGTCTCAGTTATGGCAAGCACATAACATAAGTGACGACCTGCAGCAAGAGAGAAACTCGAGCCTAGTGCTTCTTCTCGAAAGAGAATAGCTAGAATGAATATGCGATTGTAAGTGACGGTTAATTTATATAAATGAAGATTCCTAACTACTCACCAGTACTTTGCATACGAATGAAATAAGGACAAAATAAATGCAACTATTGTACTAGCAGCTGAACACGTTTACTTCGTATAGTATAAATACACTCAGTAATAATACTGGTGTTAATACTCGTCTTTATGATATATGTATATATAATATAGGAACCGATATGCAGAGATAAATCCCATTAAAAATAATAATACCATTCGTATCTCTTGGTTCGAGCAGAACAGGACAGAGTATTGAAGGTTTACTCAGATCGAACTAGTTCTGCACACGTTAAAGTAATGGTTAACATAAATATACAACTTACGACGAAATGGAGTCTGGGCATGGTAATTAAGTGTTTGTGAAGCAGTAGCGCAAACAAGTATAATGTAGTGCCGTAAACAACTAAGCTGAGCGGTGCAAAGGTAAACGACTCGGAGTTCATTATACCAATGAGAAAGAAGTCATGAAGACGGATAAAATGAACACTCTGCGCGTTCATCTTCCTCCGGATGCGCAAGTGGTGTGGTGGGTAATGCTGTGACGTCCTACCCGGCAATCGAGTATAGTAGTCACCGTGTTACCATGTTATCACAGCACTGCTCAAAAAACTTGTGTATTACGTATATCGACGGTAGCTCCATTAATGTACCTTACTGACACACACCTGAACAGGTAAGATGATTTTTGTGCAAGGCATTTACAATATGCACTTTGAAACATTCGGTCCTTATGAGTCATCCGGATAGAATGGTCAGACGATAAGAAGTACTATAAGAATTCACTTCGCATATTCCCGTCAATCGTGAACACGTGACTAACAGGAAAAGAAAAACTACAAACATAAAATAAAATGACTGAAAGTAAACAACGCTTCGAGTAGTGAACGAAGCTCACGGCTTGACACACGGCAAGCAAAGATTGACAGTTGTTTTTTGAGCACAGAACTAACCACCGACTGTGATCAAGAAGGCTTAGGCATATTTGACGATTTGAGCACTGTGAGCATTCATAAAAATACAATATCAGCGGTGTGACCCATGATCGACAAGTGGCTTAGGACGGATTAAGTGGCGTACGGTTCCCGCTGCGCGTCACTTACTACCGGATGGACTAGTGTATCTCTCAACTACCTTGGGACATGCTACTTAGTGTTAATTTCTAGCACTGTTTCTGTTCCATCGACGTAACGGTTTCCGCAGCCGCAGGAAAATCTACAAAATTAATGACTGACAGAAAACGAACTCCACTTTTTAGCAAGGGCTAGAGGTGACCTAAAAGTTTATGAGACGAACAAATTATTCGCACATTTCAACGTGGTACTACAAAATGTTCAATAAGATATCACCTTTAAAAAGAGGTTTGATATACCCCCGCATGGCCACTATTGGCGTTATCAGCGACACATTCCGAAACTATAAGTAAACAAGCCATTCTAGTACAGGAGCTAAAGAAATTGAAGACCAAAATTAGCTATGTTCTGAGGACAAAAAACTAGCAGTGAAATCTCAAATTTGAATTGACAAAATCCACAAATGAAACGAGTACTGCCTTCATACATTAGATGAAAGTTACGCTAAAATGTGCCTAATTTACAGCACAACCGTCTGTTGTGTCGACAGATTAAATTTAAGTTAGTAGTGTGTGGTGTGACAACCATTTAGTTTCCACTAAGTAGGGGCTTGACGACAGCCCACCGTTGTGCCTGCTGGTTATGTCTATCTATGCCTTATCGATAAGCAGTTAACCAACAAAATACATACGACGCACATTAATACAATCGCTATTGAAACGAAGCCAACAACAGATCGCATACACAATAATCAGCGGCCGCTTTAACTCCATACTGAGCACCATTGATTTTTGTCGGAAACATTTTCATACGCCGAATGAAGTAATGCACGACTTGGTGCCCTCACTCTCCTGAAGAGACCCAATGTAAATGTGATGGTGCCCGAATTGAGAAAATTTATTCCCCTCATTTACATTCCCAATTTCACTCATCAGCCTGACGTTTAACCTATACACTCTAATCACCTTATTTGCTATTAATCGCCTGCGGCGCTGGGTAGGTATTCTTGACCCGGCCTATTAGCGTAACGTTTCACTTCTGACTTGGTCGGCTTCTTTCAGAATCCATTGATGTGTTTAACGAGGCATTCGTTGTGAACGATTCAGGTTTGGTTATTGTAGTTATGCATTCCTTTAATAGTACCGCAGAAATAGTTCAGTCTAATCTTGTTTTCAATTTTGGGATCCGTTTTCGGGTTACGCGTAACTCAACGATAAGACGCGGATCGTTACACCCAGTTTCAGATGAACCACGTGACGGTTGGTTATGGATGACATGATTCCGGCTGAAATTATCGACTCTACTGGATCACGCACTCGAACTTTGAATGCGTTTGTCCGCTACCGACTCATCATTTGTCACTTCTTCAGAGGTTGGTCACGATGGCTGCAAGTTTAAATGACAACGGCCTATCCGCATGGGTGCGAATATTGAAGACGCTTACATCATCAAGCACTTCGGGCAAAAACGACGATTAACAGGGGGAAGAAAACGGAGCTGCAAGGAATAGAGGACAAACAGCCAAAGTCACTAAGAGTAGCTAAGCTTGTTCTAGGATCTCCGGAATAGATGCTAGAAAGCAGTCATGGGAAAATAAAACAGTTGAGAGAGAAGGAACATTGGGATCGGGCAGTGGCAGAATATTTGTAGATAAATCTATCGGGTTCGTACTATGTAATAACCGAAAGAGAGAGGGATTAGACTTCCGTTAAAATAGCGAGGTTGTACGCGACTTTGAATGCTGCCAAAGTTTTCACAACGAGATAGGTGAATGAATAAGATTCGTAACCTAATTTTCTAGATAAACAACTCATAAAGAAATGGAGTGAAAGGAGGGAACCATTGCTGAGTTTGAAAAGTTGTTGCAAGATATGACAAACTATGAAGAGGACAAATGAATTGAATGCTTCCACATAAAAACCTCTCGTCAACATCGAAGAGCTTAACTGCAATTGTATAAAGAACAACGAACAATTTCTCCCCAGCCTTACCAGATTTATCTTTTTTTTTGTCAAAGTATCAACGCCCACTGGCAGCGAAGCTGTTTATGAAAAACCTATCTGGCTGGAGTCTGGTGTACCCAACGATCTATCGTCAATTGCTCGTAAAAACTGTAGAGAGTTTCGTGTCCACTTGATGTTCAACAAGTCTCGAAATTAATGGCTGCAGCAGAACACACACAGTATATTAATTTCCGATAAGGAACGGGCAAATTTCGCGCGATTTCATGAGAATCCGTAGCACCCAAAGTTTTAAAAAACCAAATCTCATTCAAATGGAAGCTTGAACGAATAGCACGCACTTCAATCAACTTGCTTATGGTTACCAATGTTCAACCTACAGCGCCCTCGGTTATCCATCTCACACCGTTTCGTCATCGCCTGGTGGGTCGCTGGATGTTTGCACATGTCGCTTCAACTACATCGATGCGTTTGACAACACTAATGGAGAGAAGTTATTTCGATGTATCGACCAGTCTGGCAATCAATCGTCAACCATCAACCTGTTACGTTACGTAAACTGAGTTTACGTAAGTAAACCCAGTTTAGTAATGAGGCCCCAACACCACCAACCACCACTGATCACGGTGCTCTCTGAAAGGCAATCTTTTCACAGTTATTGTAATCACTTTATATAGCATCCACGTGAGTTTATAACCACACACTAAGTAAATAAGTAGATGGTGATATTGGACATCAAACGCTACTCTGCATTCCTCACCCACTTTACTGCAAAATTTGTCCAGATTGCCAAGTTGATCAGTCCCGCAGTTTGTCTATTAAAACCAAAGGTGTGTTTACGTTGGCCTCGTTTAAAAAAGATAATCGACTTAAGAGTTACCTTGAGTAACAATTAGGTCAATTCAAGTTAATATTGTTTTCACAGAAGTCATAAAGCTATTCAATTATCTCCCATACTTAAAGTCTCTCTTCACGCGTATATACCGAGGAAATATGTTGTTCAGAAGGTGTTTATCTTCGTTTATTGTCGAACGATAATTTACGGTCCTCTAGATCCTTAAAACATCCTCAGCGTAGTGGAATTTTTCGTAAACAATTCACTTTCTTGTTTTTCACCGCTTTACGGCATGTCAAACATACCATCAGAAATAATTCTCCCTCACACTTTGGCTCTCTCCAGATTTTCCTTCAAGTCGTCGACCAGATCTCAGTACAAGCATTTAGTTACACGTACACGTACTGGCATGTTTTACGTTTGCGACTGATGAGAGTAAATGAAATGTCAACACATCGCAACGTCTTCTTTCTGTTCTGATGAAGTGGCTAAAGGGAACTCAGTGTTTTAAATGATGCACGGTTGCCGATGGTGAGGATGATGACGATAAGGCCTCGCATTGCTTGGTCCGTCCGTTTGCCACTGGTCCCACAAGCTCAGGCAACCAGATGATGAACTGGTGTCCGGGGTGGCCTTCCTCAGGAGTGTTGTAATCAAAATCGGTCCCGAGTACAATGATGTATCCCGACGAAATAAGGCTGACGATACTTCCAAAAGTGTTGGAGATTGTACTATCAGTACGCACGCCATAACGAGCTGTATCCACTGACCCCATAGAATAACTCGGTGGTCATGTTGACTAGTTTCAACTTGCACGGACATACCATTTGCACTGTTTCAGCTTGGGGGTAGGATTCAAGTTTAACTGTAACACAACCGCTTGGTGTGCATTTACTGTAATGAGGCATGTAATCATCTAGCGCACATGTAAGCGTCCATTGATTGGACCACGTGGGCACAGCCCTTTTCCTACCGCACTTTGTTTGTATCCGATGATAAAGTGGCAATTTGGATGATGAAGTATGCCTACTTGATTCAGATTGAGAAGTAGTGTCGGTAACCATTAGACAGTACATCAGATGATAGTGTTTTGTTGACTTACTTCTCTGCATCAACAAGTCAAGCAGCAGCTGGAAACATATGTAAGTAGGTAAGCCAAACTCAAGCCTTAACCAAGCTGCGGCTCTGAACCCTTGTACTGCCACTCCAGGTCTAGACGGGAATGAGATCAGCAGATCCATTGTGCTCATGTACCAAAACAAAACTGAATTGTTTATGTTGTAAATCCTCGAGAGAATACGCCGGTTCGTTCAGGGTATAGTAACGCGCATCACAGAAATCGGATTTAGTAAAAACAGAGAGGATACATATCCGATTCTCCTCCTCGTAATAATTAACATGGAAAATCTTGGTCCTGAAAATAACGCGACTGTCCGCGTTAATTGTTCCCAAGACAAACCAAAAGACGAGTGCAGAAAGGAGCTTTGTGCCGTTACAACGTGCGCAACAAGGAGAAATTACAAGGTGTTTATACGGCGCACAGCGATCTACGAACATTCCCGAGCCAGTTAAGGTCACTAGGCCACCAATGAGCATAGCGGAATAAAAGCCGAACAGGCAAAAAAACAGCGAAGTTTACCTCTCGACTGTTCTCGACATTTTCGCTCATTCTGAGTGGATAGAATCGTCTTCTCGAGGAAGGCGGTTTGCGACGAAAAAATGGGCTCCCTAACAGTTTACGAAGATGATGAGCAGTTTTGAGGCCTAACCTACACACACTGTAGGCAACTGTATCGCAGCAACAAAATGAACTGAAATCAGAATAGCCGGAAAAACGGTACAGTGTGCCCTGAGGGGTAGTGATCGCCAAGCGAGTTCTCTTGTTCAAACCTTAAGTTTACACAGACTTACATAGTTGGGTTATGTACTAAGCACACCAACTGGTCGTCACACCGAGCACTGCCGATGCCGCAGTCGACTGGTGTAAAGTGCGAGATAGACTTGATGTAGATGAAGGAGGTTGTCCACGAAGAGGAGTTGGCTACTGTAGATCGGGTTCATCTCCCGAACTGTGGATCTAGCGCCTTATACAGTCGGTGGCTAGAAACGTTACATGAGATGGCAACTAATCGAGCTCATCTTCGTGAATGTCACTGTTGTTTAATCGGATTGTCACTAAAGTGAGTGTACCTAATGACGCTGGACAGTGAAAGCCGTAAGGAAGCTGTTTTGCTGATGACACCTTCATTTTAGAACACGCAGGTAGAATTACGTAAAATGTACGCCGCAGAAACATTTCGATCGATCACTTTGGTTACGATACATGGGCTATGATCAATTAGCACAGATCAAGTTAGATAAACGTAAAATAGGAATGAGTCATCAGCTCCAATAGGAGTAGCACACAGAACAGTCACGCTCAAATGGGCCATCATGAGTTGAAAACAAACGAACGAAATTCAGATTTTAAACTGGTCGAGTAAAAAACTAACGGTACAGACAATATCGGTCTTACAGTAAGGCATGCGGAAATAAATGGAATTTAATAGGCCGTCTGGGATAAAGCCTAAGACAAAAGAAGGAAATAAACTTATGTAAAAGTCACTTGTACTTATGGAGTCAAGTACATCGGCTGAATGATAAGAACGTTTGGG
>LUCH01002955.1:33076-56906 GCA_013368495.1 Paragonimus heterotremus
CCCAAACGTTCTTATCATTCAGCCGATGTACTTGACTCCATAAGTACAAGTGACTTTTACATAAGTTTATTTCCTTCTTTTGTCTTAGGCTTTATCCCAGACGGCCTATTAAATTCCATTTATTTCCGCGTGCCTTACTGTAGGACCGATATTGTCTGTACCGTTAGTTTTTTACTCGACCAGTTTAAAATCTGAATTTCGTTCGTTTGTTTTCAACTCATGATGGCCCATTTGAGCGTGACTGTTCTGTGTGCTATTCCTATTGCAGCTGATGACTCATTCCTATTTTACGCTTATCTAAATTGATGTATGCTAACTGATCATAGCCCATGTATCGTAACCGAAGTGATCGGTCGAAATGTATCTGCGGAGTACATCTTACGTAATTCTACTTGCGTGTTCTAAATTCATCCGAGACCTAACTGTTTTAGATTCCACTGTGCTCGCCTTCATATTTCAGTTGCTTTTTTTCAAGGTGTGGACGCCTTGATGTTAAATGTTCGGATACAGACTTGGCTATTTTTAGTATTTAGGTCCCCTCTTCTTACGTTTCTTCTTTTTACTGGCAATGGCTTGCCATTTTTTGGTTTTACGGCGGTCAAGCATCGATGAGAACCATTGATGTATTGCTATGTATGACGATGGGAAGGAGGTGGATGACAGTAAAATCAACTGTACGGTGCTGGCTTTAAGGAGTTAAACGACAAACCGAAATACGGCTTCATATGCTGACCTTAGCAGTCGCAAACATAAATAATCTCAGCCACCGCAACTGATGTATATAAGACAGGTGGTACGGCGGATAAGAGTTACGACTAGTAGTGTAAAGATGATTAATACAAATCCCACTCGCTGTGCTTGTATCCATCCAGCGACTCTAAAGCGAAGACAAACGACCGTAGGGAAATGATCTGAGATAACAGTGAAAATTATTCGCACATCATTCATTCATATATCGCATCGTTTACATAACGTCTCAACTTCCAGTACCTTACTTTGTGCGATGGTTTGGCTGCAAAAACTAAAATGACCGCGGAATACCTATTCGAGATCAGCGCCGAGAGGCAAACACACCAGGTGACGACTTAGTTAAAATCAATGAACAAACCTTTTTTCAATAATTCTTTGGACTGAGTAGAGCTTGCATCTGGGTGAAAGAATTCCAACCGCTCAATCAGCTCAGGGTATTCTTTCTGCAATGCGAAAATCGGTTAGTCGATTAGCTACTGAGTAAACCATAAATACATGAATTTAACTGACCGAATGCAGATTCATGCGTGACGTACTTCGACGCAACATTTCGGAAGATAGCCCGACTGCCGTGTTTTTATGGAAGTTACGAACACCCAGTCCGTATTTTGGTCATCTGACACTAGAAGGAAACGATCGTCGATAGAACATCTGGAAGAGGTGAAACGGATAAACGGTGAGCACTCATATATAAAAACAGAGAACGAACATGAAATAACAACAGTAATATTAGAAAGAATGATGAAACAATTGAATGAATGCAGAAAATCAATTTTATAGAGAATCGTGCTATACCTAAATGTTATCAGTACGATTGTGTAGTTGCAACCACGGCAGACAAAGAACGACAGAAGTAACAGTAAATATCACAGTTCCAAGCCAAATAAGTATCTAAGAGGCTAAGCGTGTAATTCAATAGACAGAAGTCTGAATGAATATCACCCCATGAGAATGAAAGTTACTTGAAGCAACTTAGTGTGGACTAATGCCAACTATTCAAAATAGATGATACAACAATTCGGTAGACATCGGTGAATGTAAATTTGTGACATCCGTCAGTGAGTAAAAAAACACGCTGAAAAATCGAGTAATTAGACTATCTTCCACCTCAGATGTGACTGACTGATAGCGTATACCATCTATGCGTTGATGGTTGAAACATTTGCGTGTAATGAGTCAGCAAAAACAACTATATAAAACATCCGGTTCTCGCAATGAATCTCCCAACGGAATTCAGAAATGTTGCGCCGCATGATGTACCAAGCTGCGTCTTATCAATCACAATATAATGGAGTGCAGTTAAACAACGACAGAACAAACGACACAGATAGACAAAATTGCTTAAGCCAATCCGGCTAAACGCACAACCTATCCAGGTTGGCATCGGGAAATTCGGTACCAAGATAAACGGGTCGTAAAACAAATATTTCCGTCATCTCATGAGAAGACATCATTTCTAGACTGTTATCAGTTCTGATACCCATAGAAATCGCTGATACATTGTTAGAAAACGGATGTGAAACACCTCATCCAAGTTGGTTTGCGGTCAACAGGTTGGTAAGTGTCTGGCAGTTGATGATATCGGCTGTTCGCAATCCGCTGTTGAATCCATCACGGATTGCACCGCATCGTTCTTTGTCCACAGTAAAGATTTACCAAGTATCATTAACTTTAACGAAATACACTAATTCCTCCCGCGGCTTCGATCCTGCTTTCACGTTCCCATGGTAAATGTAATCAAGCTGGGCAAACCGGAAAGCCCACGCCTGCACGACAATCACGCTGGTCCTAAGGAATTCATTTTGTCCATCCATCGGAACTATTGCATAGGACAGTTAACGCGAACATACGCTGTAAGCTACTGTTTTCTAGGTTCCAGTACACATCTGTATACCACGTACCTTTTTCCCACAGAGTACATCGAAATACTACAGAAGACAAGCTTGAAACCGAGCTGAGATTGATGTGAATACCTTTGATATGTAATGGATATTCATAACGATCACTAAGAAGTGTAGTAAATCAAGGGAAATACATATCCGTCCAAGTGTCTTATCGCATACACATATACTTTTCACTATCATTTAAAGATGACAAGGCTTCTGTGCTAGTCAAAAGTAGCTTAGAATCTGCAGTCAGATGCACGTATAACACTATCAAACGCGTCGTTATTGAAATAAACTACTCATATCCTTGCCAGGCGGAGAAGGGACTCGGCGCTTTTATTCGCTTATCCAAATGTAGACTGTGGATTTGATTGTGTCTGTGGTTGTAGATACGTCAGCATAATCACCAGACACCCGTTCACATGGGTCCAGGGACATCGATCCAAACGACGCAGAAGTTCCCATGCCGTGCAAACGATGCGATCACTAAGCATCTCGAAGAGACCAGGTAGGAGGTGGATCAGGAAGCTACCTTCCGGATGTTCTTGAAATCGAAACTGAAGCACACATTCCACATGACGTAGGCCACAATTGTACGCCGCTCAAACTCAAAAGTAAGCATACAAAAGCAAATGATGGCCTTGTATAGCTTTGGCGAGCGCATAATTCTTTTATGTGCGATCCTTCTCGTTCGCCTCAACATCAACCGACCACGCAGTACCTGCACTTTCTAAAATGTCATCCATGACGAAATTGAATAAGAAGAGGGAAATCGGACACCCCTGACGAACATCACTATAAGTGACAAACGCGCGAGACAGTTGTCCATAAACCCTCACCTTGTTTGCAGAGTGAGCATATAGTGATCTCAATAGATTCACGCATTCCCATGATACTCCACTGAGAAGAATACAGCTCCAAAGAACGTTACGGGCAACTGAATCGAAAGCAGCCTGTAGGTCTAAAAACACCACGGTCATCGATAGTCGATGTGAGTGCCGATATTCTCAGATCCATCTCAAAATAAAAATGTGGTCAACACACCCTCGACTGGGTCGGAATCATGCCTGTCCTTCGCGTATCCGACTTTCTCTGGGCTCAGTGAGCTGACGTAGAATGAGGCCAGTGAGTAACTTGGACGCAACAGACACTAGACTGATGCCTCTGTGGTTATCATATCGACTTCGGGCCTCCTATATGAAAACGGGAATGACTGTTGATAGGCACCAAGCATGAGGCACCTCTTCACTCTCCCAAATTGTCTGGAGAAGTTGCATCAGTTCTGATATCAACCTCTCCCCACCATATTTGAAAAGAGAAGGAAGGAGGAGTTCGGGAGGAGTCTTATTGAGCTTCAATAAATTGAGCTTCAGGACCAATTCTGTTTCCAATGGATGACCGTCTGGAATACAATAATTGACCAATCGGGCCCCGTCGTCCACAGGATCTGGTTGAGGCCAACTGAACTGTTCTTCAAAATGTTCGGCCTATCTATCAAGTCGGCCCGACTGACTGGTGATAAGTAAACCATCTTTTTCACATATGGTTTCACTTACACTGACTCGACGGCCAGTACAACCACGGATCAGGAAAAAGAGCCTCCTGCTATTCCCAGATAAAAGGCTCTTTCCATCCGTTTCGATTGTTCGACCAAGTAGTGCTCACGGTCTTTGCGGAAACTTCTAGTCAGTTTGCGTTTGAGTTCTCGACGGTCATCGTCATATTCAGAACCAGGTGGGGTCGTGAGGTTTGTCGATGTGATGGAAATCCAGTCCCGTCGAAATTGAACAACTCCTTTGGAACATACCTGTTCACAGCATACTTTCATAGCTTCGGTGATTTGTTCCCAGTTTTCAGGATCATTTATCTGACACGAACTGGGCAACCTTCTCAACAACGCCTCCTGATAGTTGTTTTTTACACACCCATCGTTCGAGTGCCAGTTAAGTACCTTGCATTTATGAGCGTATGTCCGCTGGGCAAATGATAAAACAAAACGGGCAAGCACAGGTGGTTGCTTCAAAAGGCACGACAGTCCCTAACAGAATGATCTATTGGAAATTGGCCAAGGAGGGCACAGCCATCAAGCTACTGAAGTCACAGCAATTGCATGAGGCGAACGAATACTAGATAGATATTGGAACAGCTATGTTAATCTGCTGCGCCCAGGTCTCCTCTGGGGATTGGTGTGAATACGACAAAAATGAACTTCTCTCGATCCGATCAGCTTACTGAACAAGCAGTGAGTTACTTCACTCTGGACAAAAGAATAAGAGTCGGAAGCTGAAATACAAACTTAGGAAGAGCCTGCGTAAAGACGGTGACAGTGACAGTGACCCAGATCATATGGGGTGTAAAATATGGTTCATCTATAAACGCAGGTAACATTATTCGGAAGTTTTAGACAAAACGGACAGAACGCATCCTGTTTTGACGTTTCAGCTCTGGGGCTACAATAACATGATTCAGTCTTTTTATATCGAACAGGAGGGTTGATAATCAGTAAGCCAGGAAAGATCGCTGAGTCAAGAGTAGGGCCAGGTTTACGAATATTTGTTTCTGAACCCACAAAGCCAGTTTGAGTCGACTGACTACTACAGCTCCAGCAAACTACAAGAATAATTTAGCAGAATGACGTGATGGGATTCTAAATGTATGGGTTGGATCTATACTGTAACCACTGGTTTGAACGGGACTAGTGATTTCGGACGCTGGTTGTCTGTGTGCTTCAATGTTATCGCCGTTACTCGGTAACGCTGACTTCCACAACCATTTAGCCATATGTTCTTTCACCCCGGAGATCAAGCATCCGCCGGCTGCGTATTTAACTTTCGTCAGTTACATGTAAATTGGCGAGCACAATAGCAGATGGCACCGACAGACATAGATTATCGCAGTGACCAGACAGATGACGTAAGCAATTCAACTAGCATAAAATACCCCAGTTGTAGAAACAGTATTTGCGACAAGCTTCTCGGGAGACGTAGTATCGGGAGCCGAAGCGGCACAATGCAGAAACTAATGGAACCCAATGAGATATCATGACAAGAATTTCCCCCTCAAGCTCCTGCCAAATAAGGTGGTGAAACAGTATCGTCAGAACTGATGGCGTTTGCTTTAAATGGAAGAGTGAAGAATGGCCACAACTATGCACATGGAAGAAAACTGTTCAGATGCCACAGTTAACCTGGCTCCCGGTTGTAACTGACCCAACCAGGAACAGCCAAGCGCAGAAAGCTTGACAAAACACCACTAACTTGAGATAAATTCTCGAAGGCTATTCAAAAAGCGCAGTTTTGAGATGTAGACAGGTCACTTGAGATAACAGATGGCCATGCTCAC
Source organism: Paragonimus heterotremus (assembly GCA_013368495.1). Taxonomy (NCBI): domain Eukaryota; kingdom Metazoa; phylum Platyhelminthes; class Trematoda; order Plagiorchiida; family Troglotrematidae; genus Paragonimus; species Paragonimus heterotremus. The sequence goes on from LUCH01002955.1 coordinate 39,055, forward strand.
CTAAGAAATGAGTTCATATCAGACTGCGATTTTACTGATCAAGGAATATGGCGAAGATGCGCAATGCATTTGCCAACGTCAGTTGTTTGTGGTATCACAAAGCACAATTGTCGACTAAGACTAATGTCAACAATTCCCCCAAATGATCGGGCATGAATTATGGTCTGGGGAAATAATTTATTCGCGCGAAAGATGTGTACAAACTATTAGTTTTCGCTTACCGTTGTCAGTTCGTCTGCACTAAATCAGCGGATTGTGCGTGCAAGGACGTATGATGGCGCATGTTTGGAAAAGCTCCAATTTAGTGACCAATGGACAAAGTGATAAAAATACATAACCCACGCTGACTATGTCATGCGCTGCATACAGTCTGTCTCATAATTGCATGGCTATTTATTTTTGACTAAAAATTCGGTCATTTTGGGAAAATCAAATGTGCTCTTTGGATGGCAGATTGAAAAATGACAACTTATGGCGTAAAAATGGTCAAAGATAATATCAACTAGGACGAATGGTCAAAAAAATTGATGCTAAACGATTATAAGGCCATCGACCGTCACAGCGTCTCACTAGGTCTGGACCAGCAACGGGACACTGGCTAAATGCTAGATTTGCAGGTTGAAGCGGCTATCATCAACTGATTGGGTTACGGTAACTAGATGACTATCACTTACAAGTCGATTTGTTTCGAAACCCGATGAACCGATGTTCTTCTACAGATGGCCAGCGGAGTGCACCTAACAGCTCTTCAGTGAGGAATTATTTCAGCACTAGGTATAATGGATTCTAATCGTAAAGAAATTAGACAGCACCCGAAAGAAACCGCAACCGTGATGAATACGGCAGCCTATAGCCACCGTAAGAATAGCCGAACCGGAAGGAGGAGGATTAATACATCTTGGATGAGAAAAGCAGTACTACACGTGGTAAGCACGAAAAGCAGTGGAGTCCAAACCATCCATCAGAAATTGGCGCTGAGGGTTCAGAAGACTACAGTTTACAGGGTTACAAAAAGCTCGCGCTACTTGTTAGGAGCCCCGACAAATACCATCACTGAGGCACCACAGGTTGAGCTTAGGATGACATCGTTTGAATAGACCGGTAGCACAAGGTAGTCGTCTCTTCAGAGAAATGAAGTTTAAGTTGGATGGTCCGGGTGGTCAGAAGTATTACTGGCATGAATTACGCGGTAAACAATGGAATGAGAGCGGCAACGTAATGATCTGGGAAACACTTATGCACAAGAGGGTGAGGATGGGGTCCTTCCGAGAAAACTGGAATTCCCAGACATACAATCGTGACCTTTCTATTTGTTCTGCTATTTGTGAGCCAGTACAGCGGTGAACATGTAATGGTTCAACAAAACATCTGTAGCATATATATGGCCAATGAGGAATTAAACTAACCCCAACGACCGGCTATCTCCAAGGTCTGGTCTCAACTTACTATGTGGGAGACTAATATCCCGATATGTACATTGCAACAGTCGAACTCATCAGTTAAAGGATCAAGTGAAAGTGGCTAGCGAGACACTGTTTCCATGTGATGAACGTAAACAAAGCGACAAACTTCGTGGCAACGCATTCAATCGACATACGACTAAAAAACGAGAGGTACGCAGAAAAATGACTTAGAATACCTCAGTGAATAAGTAATCACACAATAAGCTTAATTATCAGGGTCTAGGTTTCTGCTTACTGAGAACACATGAAGATGGCTCATAGTTACAGATCGATTTGCTGAAATGACTGAAGACACCAGTGTTCACGACAAATATACGACATGATCTTGTTGCTTACCAACGCCCCCCTCTACCTCACGCAACGTGTGCACATACACAATTTATTAATGTGCCCTCCAAATGACCTAAGAGATTTGTTGCTGATTTGTACAGGAAATTATTCTTTTCCAGTGGCCACATTTATCAATAACGTGACGGGGTAGCAATGAATAGTTTTCCCGGTTCCATGCTCGCAAACAGTTTCATATCGAGTATGGAACATGCAGTGTAAGAGGTGCCAGGGAAAACTGTTCTACAAATGCTAAATGGACAATTATTCCTGTGTGTCAATCTGGCAGCCCAAATGAAGTGCTTTTGATCTTTTTAAAACATGCTCATCCATGCAGTTTTTACGATGAAAGTAGAAACGGGCAATCGACTGGCTTTCCAGGATGTTTCGATGACTCGTAAAGCCAGCGGTTTGGTAGGACTGTAGAGATTCGGATGACCTCGTCCGAAAGTGACACGTCGCTGTTCGGTCAACCGAACCATCACGAGAAAAAGGCAACACTAAATCCCCAGTGCTTTCGCCCATGTGTTCTATAATTAAGTTCTTAAACTTATGATGCGCACCTCCCAGACAATTACCTCTTCAATCTGTAGTATCCGGTATGCAACATCTCGATATGACCTTTTGTTTCTTGAAACTTAAAGTGGTGAGCCCTCTCTTTACGGAACACTTTTGCCAATTCAGTTTTATCGCAATGGCCTTTAACATTTCGCCAATACTAGATGAGTTCCCTTTTAACACTTCATATTATCCCCAGTACCCATTGTGTGTAATTTTCGTTGCTTTTCTACAATCTACATTCATATTCACAAAGCTGTTATTAATAGTGTTCTAAATGATCTACTGTGCTCGTCTAGTATTATCACTGTCTATCGTCATCATTCAGTACTGCGATAATTCCACACCATTTCTTCCGAACAATGATGTGTATAGCGCTTTTTTATATCAGGCGTCTAAATTATTCGTCTCACTTTGGTGTTGTTTTCATTGCTTCGACCACACATGTTAAAAATTTACGCTAGTCAACTACACTGACATTTTTTGCAAATTTCATTCGTACTGAAACCCAAATACACACGCTCCCGTTTATCTGAACATCACCTTAACTACTCACCGCCCCGAGGAATAATTGATTCCTTCCAATGTGTATCTTTCATGTCGTTCCAACAACGTCCGTTAGCTTAGTTTAATTACACAAGGAACTCAGCAGCCAACACGGCCATGTCAACTTATCAAGATCCCGACGATAGTTGTATCCGGTATCAGCAGTACTGATTGGTCAACACATCAGGTAAGATCAGTTTCCTCAGTCACCTTTATTGGATATTCCACTGCGGTGTCTGCCATCACTGTCGTTAGCAACACGAAATACACCTTGGAGTCAACCTCTTCATGGCTCAATCCACTAAAATATGTTATCTATAGGATTCGACATCGCACGACACTGACAAGAACACAACGACGCATTCTGGTAAGTTTCCATCAGAAAAACGCGACTGTGAAGCCAGGCCCAGATACCATACCTGTATGACCGTTGAGAAAAGGAACGGTCTACTATAAACCAACGTGATCAGGACAATATCAACATTTTGGCAGCTCTCCTCTTATCCAACATCGTCAGAATGCTTTTCAACCGACAGCAGCCTAGAACAAGCTGAAAATATAACGCAGGTCACTGTGGTCAGTAAAAGTTATCTATCAAAGTTTACCAGAGAATACGGCGCAGAAAGAACGAAAGCGATTGTTGCCAGAGCATCAAAGTTGAATGCTTGTCTTTCCCAATCCTACAAGGGTGACGATATCTCCACCACAATAAGACGCATTGCTATTGCAAGAGCGTATATCCTACATGTAGCGCCGGTCATCGATTAATTAACGAGACCGGTGCCCGTTCCCCTGCCAAGTATCGGATACACCCTCCTTTGCCCACAGAACAGAGCAACATGCGTTGACCTCACGGAGAGATGCCTATATGTTAAGGTGGACGAGCATCTGCCGAAAGACTAACTGAATACTCATGGACGTATCCCCCGCATCATGATCACAGAGCACGCGCAAGACGCCAGGCATACAAACCAATGGGATTCACTTTGTGTGGTCGACCGACAGAAACAAGCGTGTTTAATGAATTTTGCTGCGGAGATCTGAAAATATGAACCATTCTTCCGTGTTCCTAAAGAGTTCATGGCGGATATGAGCTTGTCTGAACAAGCAAAAATCCATACCCTGTTCACGGAGCCTATCGTTTGATTACCTATTTGTTGAACTATGTTGGCTCATTCTTTCTGTCCCTCTTAGCTTACATTTCTTAGCAGTATAACAGAATACGATGTTATAACAGTTGTGGTCACCATGAAGGAAACTAGATTGCGGACATGGAATGCCATGAGTGAAACAAAAGTTGAAAGCAGGAATAAAGGTTGAAATGGAATTCTACAAATAAAATGGAGATCATACATCCACAAATAAGTCAAGTAAGCGACAGTATAATTGTGGGACAGCCGCTTTCTGACCATTCTTATTACTTAATAGAACAATAAACTATTCTGCAATAAAATCTGTCCTCATCAAAAGTTGTTATTTTTACTCTGATGTAAAAACTGGATCGATTTGCGCAAAACCGTCAAAATTTTGGCCAAAAACCAGATGGTCTTATACCTATGGGACAGATTGTACGCAGAATGAGGTCAACAATGCGATTTATGTACTGCAAAAAATAGACGTTTGGTTCTCAACATCTTCATCTTCAGCAAATGCACGATCAATGAACTAAAACCACACAAAAGATCTGAAAAGAAATAGCGCCGAACAGTGTCAACGAAAGAACGCTTAGTTCAATATAGTAGCCAATCTAACAATGCGACTGTGTGTTTATGGAAAATGAACTAAATGAGGAGCAATAGTAAAGTAAAGCCAAGCGCGAGGAATTAAACGCAGGTAACAGGACTTCGTTGAAACTACAGAAAAAAATCATAATCCGAATGAAATTTGGAATGAGAACATATCGTACGTGACGATTTGGTACGATAAACGCAGAACTGAAAGATTTACCCCAGGCGATCGCTAGCAATTTCTGGTTCGAACGACTGAACGGCGCGTAAACGTTGCTTGTGGAATTCGACAGGGGGCTGAACACAGATAAGGAAAACACACAAGTTACGGAAAACGGTCATCAGTCGAGAGAGACGGATGTTTCGTCCATAAAGTATTGGGTTCTGCAACAGTAGCCAACACAAACGAATAATAATGCAGCTGTCTATTAGGCAGAGGCAGATGGACTATTACTGGGGAACATGCGTGCACGCTCACGATTTGTGACCCAAATATTCAAAATCTTTGACTACTGCAACAAAAACTCACAGTGAAATGGGCGCGGTTAATGGGAAGTTTATGATTGATTCTGATCACTGTTGGGCGCAATAAATGTATTCGAGGGTACATCAGGCTTCTGAATGATACCGAATGTAATTCGACTGTATTGGATAATACAGCGCCCGTCAATGTCAACTGGTGAGCGACCGGAGTGCTCCTTGTTTGAGGGTACCTCTTCTAACCCCTTTCCTTCTGATTCGGAAGAGAGCAATGCCACGACTGCTGTATGCTCACAGGATCGTGCGTCACTACCTAAACAATCTTACGCGGTCAGTGATGCACCATGCAACCGTATGAATGAATCTGCTATTCATCTGACTGCCTGTCTGACAAGACTGCACCTGATAGGACCGAAGTCCTAGCCAGTATAGTCCTCTGAAACGATGTAGTACACGTCAAAGTAGCAGAACAGGTCAGGAAAGTGCTTCTAATCGCCTGCAAAAACGCCTTGATGAAACAAAAGTGAATACGTATTCTGAACATAGCTGCCATAACAACATAAATAGGATATTCTTTAGCCAACAACAAAGGTCAAAGATGGGTGACCGTTTCGATATCGTGAACATCGGACCTAAATACACATGTCATGACGTAACTGTTTCAACCCGAGGGCGGCAAAAATAGGTGCGCATCGGACAAAACAAAGGTATTTTGAAACAATGAACCACAATGTATGGAAAGTCATAGGGTCAAGAAACATTAGTTGAAAAACTATGGAAAATTCGAGGACGGACATTTAGAACAGGAACAACCAACCAATGAGCAAGAAAATGAGAACATCCAAATGAAAATGGCCACAGCTTTCGCAACCGCGGTAACCAAGTTCGCCTTGGATAACAACACAAGTGGTCTTCTCTGTGAGAAGATGTTACGCATACATTTGGAATCCGCATTGATGGAAACACTGCCAATTGCTAAGCAGACTCTTCTCACTTCAGTATAAACTTGCTGTGAGACGTACTCGCGCAAGGCATCTTGAAAGCCATGTCTGGAAGAACAAGAATGCGAAGATGAAAACAAAACTGCTTGTCAAACGCGCAATGGTGCCATCTATGCTGTTGTACACCACTGAAGGGTGGATATCGTATCGACGGAAGTTGCGGTATGTGAGCCCTCTGTATTTGCAATGTATAGTGCGCGGGTTGATTATTCGGCCTTGTCAGGCATGAACCCGACCTTTCTCAATGGTGGCGATACTTTTCTGATTGAATGTGCAGAACTAGATCCAAAATTATCTCCAATGGTTGGACAGCTTGGCAGTGTGCACACCACTGTACCTTGATGCTTCTTATGATAGCAAACGCGAAGATAACGTAGAAGCTATGTAAAAAAGGCTTTCAGAGGAAGCCGTTCCAGGAGGGAGTAACTGGAGTACGACAAACAACGGAGCAAAGTCTTAGGACAACTTAATACTTTAAAGAAAATGTAAAAGAACGTAGCAGTGTTTTTTTCGTGTCAAATATATAAAGAACATTGATGATCAAGACAATCATTCGAAGCCAACTTTTCCCAGTGAGTAAAGAAATAGAGTTGTCTACATGACCATTATTAAACCACGAGAACGATAAAGTAGCGAACAGGACTTGTTTTTTGTGTTTGATCATCACGCTAATTACAACACAATAAGTATGAAAACAGTAATTGGGGGACGTCAGAAAAGCGGTCAATAGAGGTTATGGACGGCGTGTTTGTTATCAGTTACGCAATCACTGTTCCAAATCGTCGGCTTGATTGATTGTGGGCCAGGGAAGATTAAGTGTCCGCGCGAACTTCTTCTGTGCGCAGAGGTCAGGGTTGCGTAACCGGATAGCTCAGCTTTCTAAAAGAAGTGTTCGTGCAGAATGGCTACTCAACGCGTTTCATTCAGAAGGCGATGTAGGCGGCAGAATTGAAACTCAAGCCATCCTTTGTGAATAAGAAACTTCCGTTTATTAGTCTTCCTTTCAAGGGCGATCCCATGGCCGAAGTTATCTCAAGAAAGCTCAAAAAGTCAGTCGAAACAACCTATCTTACTGCTCAATTGTGCGTAAGTTTTCCGTTCAACATCCGTTATAATGTCACAACTTAAAGACAAACTTCCATGTTCTACAACCAGCTGTTGTGTGTACTCATTTGTTTGTTCGTGTCGAACATCATACATTAGTCGTACTACAACGCAACTGTCTGACAGAGTGCGTGAACATCATCTTGCGTGGTTGAATAATAGTGTGGTTAAAACGTTTACAAACGCGATTGTTGCTCATTTGACTGACTAATCATTCTGTCAGTAGGGAAGACGCTTTTCAGATTGTCTATCAAGTGTCAACGAATCAATCAAAAATGGTGAGATTCCGAACACTGACCGTTGTCGAGGCCATTAGTATCCGACTGCGCAACCCTGACCTCTGCACACAGAAGTTCGCGCGGACACTTAATCTTCTCTGGCCCACAATCAATCAAGCCGACGATTTGGAACAGTGATTGCGTAACTGATAACAAACACGCCGTCCATAACCTCTATTGACCGCTTTTCTGACACACCCCAGTTACTGTTTTCTTAGTTATTGTGTTGTAATTAGCGTGATGACCAAACACAGAAAACAAGTCTTGCTTGCTACTTTGTCGTTCTCATGATTTCGCTAGGTATTTTCGAACGATCTAAACAATCCACTATGAGGCCATAAGACAACCCCATGGGCATGTAATGCATACATCCATCAAACACGGGTGCAAATACTGTCAGAAGTGCGCCGGAAAGAGTAGCATGTGACCTGAACACGTCTAAGCTGAAGTCCTACAGACTTGCAATCAGTGTAAAATAAATTATCTCTGATTTCACTACCCATAAGACAAAATGATGGACGGGTGCGTAAAAAGTACGCGGTTAGTGGTAAAACAGCAGAAATTATTAGAGCCATGTCTAATATCCTCTATCACGAGCGCAGGTATGATGAAGTGGTCTCACGGCAATCAATTATGCAACTTTCCTTATTAAAGTACCAGAAATAAATGACCGTTTGAATTTTGAATATTCTGAAAACAGATTGAGTTTACGTGCAGTATCATGAAGCAACAGATAAGAAGGACGGATGAGAATGAAAACAGAAAACCGTGGAGCGAGATGTACGACGATAGTAAGAAAACGGATTTTTGTCAGTTTTACACTGCACGCGATTTTGACATTTCTGGGGTAGATTGTTGGGATTTTCAACAGTTATTTTTTTTTCTTGTTGAAAGAATTGCGAACAATGAGAAAAAATGGTGGACAGCACAACAGGCACAACGACAGTCTCGTCACTGACTATGGCTTGTGACCATAACGTTCAACATATGTGGTCAATGAAACCCGACAGGGAAACTGAGTATAGCCAAACGTGATGTCAAATTTTTCACACGTTTAGGTGAAGCCATGGGTTGACGATCGCGCTGTTTTTCCCAGTAAGCGCAAACAAGGCACGACATGTCGCACTCTATTCGTGCTGGGTGGGCAGACGTACGATGTGTGTCAGTTACCTAAAATGACCATTATCACCATCATCGCAGACAGTAAGATATCAGTGGTTCAAGTCGATGCATAACTGCCATAAAACCACGAAGAAAAAAGCAAACCCTTGACAGGAAGAAAGAAACAAAAGAAGAGGGGAAATAACTATCAAAAATAGCCGAATCTATATTCGAACATTTCACATCAAGGCGCCCACACCTTGAAAACAAGCAACTGAAGTATAGGTGAAAATAAGGCGTCATCAGCAAAACAGCTTCCTTACGGCTTTCACTGTCCGGCGTCATTAAGTGTACTCACTTTAGTGACAATTCGACCAAACGACGATGACATTCACGAACATGAGCACGATTAGCTGCCATCCCATCTAATGTTCCTAGCCACCGACTGTGTAACGCACGAGGTCCACAATCCAGGAGACGGACCCGACCTACAGTGGTCAACCGCCTTCGTGAACAACCTCTTTCATCTACATCAAGTCTATCTCGCACTTTACGCTAGTCGACTGAAGCATCGGCAGAGTGCTGGGTATGGCAGAGGACTAGCTGGCAACCTTAGTATATGACCTAACGATCTCAGTCTTCGCAAGCGTGAAGACTAAATAAAAGAACCCGCTAAGAAATCACTAGTAAACACCCACTTCCTAACCTCCTCGCTGCTTAATCATTAGTGCCATCCGATGTGAGCAATCGTACACAGAAATCAGTGGTCAAATACCTGAAGACAGTTCACGTCCTCTACCATGAGTGCCCAAGTTTTTCCGCCGTAAACTAATACACCTCGCATTGTCGCCTCACATACGCGAGGTTTGATCACCAGAGAGATACCTCCCGATTGCCAGAAGTGTCCTAGATTAGTAAATATCACCATAATCTTAAAGAAACACGATCCCAACTCATTATTTACACTTCTGACGCCGACGATACAGCTGCTCAAGAAAACAGACTAGTCAATAACCTACATATATTCATCATCCAAATTTAAACCAACATAATCATAACAATCTTGTACAAGCACGTTGTACTCAAAAGCTGCAAAGCGCATTCCGAAGTACTTAGCAGAACGAAAAATAGCACCTAGCAACGTTTATGCTGCTTGAAAGTTGTCAAACAGCAACACCTTGTCGTCAGCGTAATCGAGATCAGTCAGTCTTTCACCAGGTAGGAGGTCCACACCGGCATCATATGAGTGCTGCAGACAGTCCTCCATTATCTCGTCTACGACGAAATCAAACAAAAATGGTGAAAGTGAAAAGCCCTGACACACACCACCCATGGTACTGAAACCGTCACCGTAAATCCCAACCTGAGCTGAAGTATGGGAGTGAGGCGCCGATAGTATGTTCGCATACTTGGTCGGTACACTTTCGTGTTTAAGCGACTCTAAAAATACGGATCGATCCACCGAATCGAACGCACCTTCATAGTCGAGAAATATGGCAACCGTTGGCCGATGGTATACATGACGCTGTTCTAGAGTTTGGCGAAGAGGACAAATTGGATTAATATATCCCTGTCCAAGGTGAAACCCTGCCTGTTCTTCCATAATGTTTGCTTCTCGGGCTGCAGTGAGTTGAAGTATCACAAACGCCAGAACCTTCAAAATGACTGCGATCAAGCTAATTCCTCTATAGTTAACGCAACAGCCCCGGAATTCTTTCTTGAATATGGGAACTATTATCGAGTAACCCCAGCAAGGAGGGATAGTCTCCGTTGTCCATACATGCTGAAACAACTGTGCCAAAACCTCTACCAATGCCTCCCCACTTCTTTGATGAGTGTCAGCACGGGATCATCTGAGCCAGCGGCCCTATTGTGTTTAAGAAACGAAATACAATTGTGGACCTCATTCTCAGTGGGTAGTTCTATATCGATCGGCGAAAGTGCATCACAAGTTTGTGGTGGCAACACAGTAGAAGCAGGAAGCCAGCTAAACTGACCTTCAAAGTGTTCCGTCTAGCGCCACAACTTTCTAGAAGACTGTGAACCAGTGTGCCATTTGCCCCGCTGATAGCGCCACTGACAGACGATTGCCCTGGATCAATAGCATGAGTAGGCTTGAAGAGTCTGTCAGAGTTCTCTGAAGCAAAAGCGGCCTACACTTCTTAAACGTTCCTCATTAGCCACACTTCAAGGTGATACGATCAGACAACGTTTCAGCTTCCTACGGATATCTCTGCTAAACTTGTCATATGAGCTGCCCGGAAGAATGTTCCGTTTGACATCTAACAACTCTTAGGATTTCTCCGTAATCCAAGGTTTGTTTACTAAATGAACCAAAGTACGGTTTGATACGGTACCTGCTTCATGAATGACTTGTGAGGTTTGAGTCCAACATTCATTATGAACTTCTGGAAGAGAAGTGCCAAGCCTGCATTCTAGGCCAGTCTGGTACCTACACTTTATTGACGGCATACCCAATTTCTCAATAACCAGTCGTTGCCCAGCATAAGTAGGAACAAAACGACAGCGTATCGACGCATGATCTGAATCCAAGTATATGCTCCAGTAAGAACGACGGTCCTGAATGGAACCACGCTACCTATAACCAACAGCTCTGTAGTCTATCTGAGGTCAGGCCTGATTGGGAGAAGAGGGAAGTCAAGCATAACATGACGCGGCACGATATCTAAAACTAATGCTGTCTAAAAATAGCCTATATTCGCGCACAGTTGGAACAGCCTCCCGCCATTATCCAAGTGGTGTGATGCTATCTCAAACCTGCCACCTGAACGAGACTCGGCCTCCCCAAACCGACCGACCTAGGTGTTCACACTTTCGGCCAGAAGGACTACACCAGAACCACGTGTCGACCGGAATACAGCGGCAACATCCGAGCAAAAACCATTCTAGATGCCGACTTCACTACAGTCAGTTAGAGCACGAACAAACACAGTGAAGAGATTTCTGATGGTTCGGAGTCTAGAGCTGGACTTAACAGATGGTACGAAGTCTGCTGCTAATGCAGATCCAATTCATCAGTGTAACTACGGCCGTTGTGCTGAGGACTATACCTATATCAGCGTGACCAGTAGCAACAGTCGCGGAGTCGTCCGGAGTGAGGATGCAGTTAGTTCCATCGGCAGACTACTGTCATGGATTCCAGTCTCTGAAATGCAGCAGATATTGGTATTCAATCATGCTATGGCATCCTGTTAACCTGTCTGTTTCAGAATGTAAACCCTAGAAGCATCTATATTAATTTGCATTCTAGGCATGAGGACGAATGAGGCCTAACGCTGAGTTACTATGGTTAGCCATATCTACTGTAGGGTCTGCATAATAATCACTAGAAATGGGGATCTGGGAGCGTCTGAGAGCTAAATTTGATGGGACAGTGGAGGAGGTGTTAGCAGTAGTATGTTTTCGCTTATCCACCCTGCTGTATATAGTAGATATAGGGACCTGATTTGTACTGTGAGTCAGTCTATGCACCATGAAATGACTAGTGTCTTGAGTAATCTTGGTTATATGTGGACTGAAATAGTGCCAAGACGTCCAGATTCGGAAGAGAGAACAAATGAGATTTTCAAACAAAGCCTTCGGTTCAAGTCTACACTGCAAGGCAGCGGGTTGGTGGGTGACAGTGTACTGAGACGGGTACTTTTTCCCCAAAAAAATATGTCAAATTTCTTTCAACCATCTCAACCTGGTTTGTTAGATCTCTGCCTATTGGCGTGCCTCATCTGAGTGACTCTATCAGCGTGACTGTCACACCGTTCAATTTGGTCCTACAGGTCATCAAAATGTGTAGACCTGAGGGCAGACTGCGTGCCAAAATGGAAACAATTTTGTCGTGAGTATATACGCTGACCTTGAAAACGAACCGACTGGAAAACATTAGTTAACTGACAGTAAAATAGATGCAGACAGCATGGCACAAAATACGGAGAATATAATCAGAATGCTGCCGCCGCGAAAGGGACTCACGAGCACACTCATCATCATCAACACAGCAGCCATGAGCCTGAGCAAAAAGCTACTGTGGCTCGAGCCGATGCGCACCTCAACAAGGACGTGAAACACACTAGAACTGAAAACTAATAAAAGAAAACTAAACGCAAGAGGTAGAAATTGTATGGATACAGGTACGCCATCGACTACGGCACACTGCCACCTGCGATAGCGTCTCTAACCAGCGATCTGAGTGATCACGAAGACCCCAGCCAAGCAGGCGACACCTACCCACTTTGCTCAGTGGAACAGTCAGGATATTCATATTTCGTGACCACTTTGATGCTTGACCACCATGCGGTTTCATCCAACTGTCGGTGGTCTCAGTGTTGTGTAACAAGCAGTTTCATTGTGGATAATATACTACTCACAAACGACATTCAGGAACAAAAGGACAAGTCCCAGTGCCAGGAAGACGACGGATCAGAAGAGACTACCGGAATAGTGTGTACGCGCTACGGGAGAAGTGCCACTACGGCAAATGACAACGTACTGCCACCCAATATCTGTGAACATACGTCAGCCGTGCAAATGAGTGTGCGCGTTTGTGGTCCCATGTTTAGCATGACCTGTACGGGAGTTCGGGCAATAAACGGATTTGCAGACCAAGCGTCTTTTGCGGTCAAAACATCAGTATGCCTGGCACACTAAACGATCAGATGATATTACGCGGCAGCAATCATTTCAACAGCATTGTAGTGATCTAACTGCTAACACGCTTGGAGACTTCTAAAATTTTTCCGGTTTTACAATTCGTCACTAGTGCAGTTCTATATATATAATTCCCAGATAATTGTATATATAATCATATAATACATAATGGGTACATATATACAATTATATAAATAATTGTATAATTTATGTCAGATGAACTGGAATGTTTTGCTAGAGAATTGAGATTGTGAGAAGCCTCGGACATCCGTACAAAGTAGTACAAATAAGAAAGACTCAGTGAATTGTTTCTAAAAGAAAACAGCCCCATTCCTTATAACAACTCCAGTATCATTGACAAACCGAAATGATTTTTTGGTTTATTAGGAAACGTTGTCAATCAAAAAGTGTGTGACAGGGAAACAGTACTTCGATCTCACTTGATGAACAATGTGGTACTATTCGGCAGTACTTTTTGGATTTCAGCATTGCATTTGGTATCTTCAATGGTAGTGTTTTTTCCACTCCTCTGCAATCTAACGATCTTACTCATGTCTACTTAGAATGAGTTGGAGACTAACTCAATGAAAGATGCAGTCAGTCTCCAAAACAAAATCCCCAGTTGATGTTTTTAATTGGTACTCCACTAGTCACATGGATTACCAAATTATGACGAGCTTTCCTAAAGTCAGATACATTGGCGCTATCTTTTGTTCTTTTCTAGACTGCTCAAGTTCTACCAGTGAAACATTTCTCAGAGTACCACGTCCCACGAATTGCTTGGCGTTTCAAATCACCTCATACAAATCATACCTCATACAAGTGTCAGTCAGGGTGCGTACCTGCTAACGAAGCAAGCAAAAGGAATCCCATAACACCGTTAGATCCAGGCCAGGAGGTACTCTTATTTTCAAGACCGTGCAAAATTATAGGTAGAATCAAACTCCAGCAATTGGAAGGGAACCTGCGATATTTCGATACACATTTCTTGAGAAAGATTTATTGTGTGGTTCCGTATTATTCCAACCAGCTGATCGGATTGCAGCTGTGCAATATATATATATATATATATATATATATATATATAGGACTCCAATGATGATGAACGGCATCGTGAGTTTATAAACAGCGAACTGTCCACTATTGCAATGAAAAGGAAAGCCCATTATAAGGTCGCATTCTTTCAAGGGCCGCGACATTTTTTTGTTGCCCTGGAGACAACCTTCCAAAAGTACTTAGCTCATAAACTCAAAACAGCTTTTAAGCTAACGGTATATACATATGAAAGACAAAAGTGGTGTGTAAGAATAAGTGGTCAGGAAGAGTGCAGAGGCTGAAAATTCCCCCACCACGTACCATAAAGAAGTTTAACTCGACTACTCACAGTTTGTGGAGTAGTATAGCTATTACCATAAATAAATGCTTCTAATGGCGCAATGGGGAAAGAAAATGACAGAAAATTCAGTTTTGTTTAAACTAAGGAATTCCGATGCGACTCATTTAAATTCATTCGCTTTGTCCGTCAGGCAGTTCACAATATAATATTGAAATGATGTGACGCCGGCGTACCAGCTTATGAATTGTGCATTCTAATGGCCTGAGTATAATGGGATAGCATACACAGTTGTTGGTCGATCGATTGATCAGCTGTGGAACAGGTGAAATCATCAGTCGACGTTTAAGTAAATCCGAGTCAACCTCACAAACCCGGAGTGCCAGGGTGTGTACGGTATCCCAGGTCCATAATGACAGTATCCTTACACTAAACAGACTAGGCATTCAAACGTGTTTGCTCTCTAAAACGAAATGTATATTATGAAGCACACTACAAACGATCTTACATAACCAACACGTATGTAAGGGAACACAGTTCGTACACTGCGCTGTTTCGGGAATTCCATTTTGTATGCCTAACAAGATTGATAGTTGCTTATACGAACCGTGTGCCTGTATGCTGTGCGCGAGTAAGTTAAGTCGATTATGCATTTTTTTTAATCGCATCACCGAAAAACCCCAATCGATTGGCAAATCACCCGTTTTCCTTTTCAGAAACTTAGGGCATGATGGCCTGCTACCTTTCATTGCCTTCAGTTTTGCTGGCGCATTACATGATGTAGGCTCTGTTTGGTTCTTCGTAAAACTTTAATTTGTTTTCCTCCCTTCCATCTACAGTGCGACTATATGTGCTCCTATATTGAATAACTTCTCGCTTTGTATTTTCAATATCTTTCTTTTCAGCTGAGATTTTACTGTCGGAATAACACTATATTGCGTTTTCGATAGATAAGGCCTATCACCTGGTTGACCAGAAACGACCGTCTGCGCCACAAAGACCTCCGTTCGCGCACATTCCGGTTTGTCCTCCAGGTTTACACTGGGTACGTGTATATGTGCGAGAGGAACCGCAAGTGGTGAAGCGCAAGCTACCTGCGGTTACATTTATGCGTCAGTGTATATTAGCTCCCGTCACAGTGATAGGCCAGTTCAGAAAAGGAGGCTGATAACCCTATGGAGATGGTTAACTAATATAATTAACATGGATATAATGATACAGTAGAACATCATGCGAACATCTCTTAACTTCGACAGTTCTATCCAGCTAACCATATGCAGCTCCCTTATCAGTTTTATAGCGAAAATAAACAATCGAAAGTAGTCGAGAAACCGGGGGTCCAAACTACTATAAAACGATTGATAGATGTCTTTGCTATCGGCCAGTTGCCGCGACGTGATATTAGGCGACATTAAAAACTTGAAATAGAATCTACATAAGAATATCGTGTTTATACAAGAATTACGTTCAAGAGATCTGAGACATAGAGGTCCAACTGATTAGATCACACGGCAAAATAGGCTCACGAATTTACAACTAGCCGCGGTGACTTAAGAGATGGGCTGAGCACTTTGGGGAACAGTTCAACTGATCTAGACCAACTCACTCAGCTGTGGATGATGAAAATCGTAAGGTGAGATATGACATTCTCAATGACCTCAAGTCGGAAATCCAAAGAGTTTTCAAGAGCGAACTACCGGAAGATAATAAAACTCCAGACCCAAGCTCTTGTTCCAACACTTTCAAATATAACGACGAAAGATTGATGTGTGAACTGATCGCAATCCTCCGCCCCATATGGGAGAGACTGATGAGATGTTTGTCAACAGTCATTCCCACTTTCAAAAAAAGGTGCCAGAACATTGTATGACAATCGTAGAGGTATTAGCCTTAGCTATATCGCATGCCAGCTGTTCACAGGTCTCATAATGTGGTGGCTTCTGAAACACAGAAAACCAGACAATAGAAAAACGGGCAGGCTTCAGGTATGGTAGCCAGTGTATCAACCATACCTTCACCGCATGACAGACAATGGGACTAAGGCATTTCTGTTTCCAATTAACAGTCGCGGACCTGAAGGCTGCTTCAATTCGGTGGCCCGACAAGCTCTCTGGGTTCTCTTCGTCGTACAGGAGTCCTAGTGAAATATGCGAGTTTACTGGATTCGTTGTACGCCAGCTCTCAGTGTAGAGCGCGCACTTACGGAGAAGTTGTTCCGAGCGTTCACCAATTCAAGTGGCGTACAGTAGGAGTGTCCGGTCTACCCCTTGCTTCTCAATTTGTCACAAACGATATTCCGGGGGGAGTACCTGGAGGTTTCGGAAATCTCAAAATGGAGCTTTTTTCCGGGTAGTAAGTAAGAACTTCGAACAGCCCTAGAAATCGTACTCGAGCCGAAACCTCCTGCATAAATAATGAGGAGAAAACCTCAGAATGGTTGCAGTGAACAGTTGTCATTCATGAAATAACAACCCGCATTTGTAGATGTATATGTACCAAAGAAATCAGAGTCTGTGATTGGCTGATCACAATGGCACATCCAAAGTCACTGGCTGTAAGCTGATCGGTGCAATATAGAACAAAGAACTTGGAGAATAAGGGAAAATGTAACGCTGAAGCTGATCATCCAATGCTGATGTGGTACCGTAGCACAACGTTTAGATTGGTCCCTCGTTAGATCTTTTATTGTGTCGGGGTCCGGAAAACTGCTGAGTCGGATAGATTTTCACCACAGGTAAGCTGACTGGTGTAAGTATGCGGATGACACTGTTTTACTTAATTTTCTCGCAGAGAACACCTTGACCATGGTGAACCAAGAAAATGACATGACCGGTCTGTATGGTGTGTACTGCACTTTCAAAATTTTGTCATATATATTTACTGTGTATACATACCATACAGACCGGTCATGTCATTTTCTTGGTTCACCATGGTCAAGGTGTTCTCTGCGAGAAAATTAAGTAAAACAGTGTCATCCGCATACTTACACCAGTCAGCTTACCTGTGATGAAAATCTATCCAACTCAGCAGTTTTCCGGCCCCCGACACAATAACAGATCTAACGAGGGACCAATCTAAACGTTGTGCTACGGTACCACATCAGCATTGGATGATCAGCTTCAGCGTTACATCTTCCCTTATTCTCCAAGTTCTTTGTTCTATATTGCACCAATCAGCTTACAGCCAGTGACTTTGCATGTGCCATTAGGATCAGCCAATGACAGAATCTGATTCCTTTAATATATATATATATATATATATATATATATATA
>LUCH01002955.1:67807-79027 GCA_013368495.1 Paragonimus heterotremus
CCCCAGCAAGGAGGGATAGTCTCCGTTGTCCATACATGCTGAAACAACTGTGCCAAAACCTCTACCAATGCCTCCCCACTTCTTTGATGAGTGTCGGCACGGGATCATCTCAGCCAGCGGCCCTACTGTGTTTAAGAACCGAAATGCAACTGTGGGCCTCAGTATTAATGGGTGATGCTAAATCTACGGACGCAGTACCTCCTGGTCAGTCTAATGGTTTCTGTGATTATGGTGATGCTCCTTACTACAGTCAACGATTCACTGATGCACTGCTCCTGTAGACGGGTTAGGTGTTATGGATTGTATGTATGGTATGCACTTTTCACCTTCGAAGTGTAATATTGCTATAAGAGTGCATCAGCCCGGCCCTTATTTTGTTGACGTACGCGAGCTTATCGAGGCTACTGATCAGTGGCATCACTATCACAATCAACTTGTCATATCGCCAGCGAATTCATGATCTGGCTCAGTTAACGAACTTAAACGAATGGGTTTATCCGGCTCAGTCAACATATAAAAATGGAATTCTAAACGTCAAGGAACACATCACTCAATCCGCAAAGATTGATGTGACCTCGTGTGTAGATATACTCAAAAGGGAACTAGAAATATGTTGGATTAAACCTTTTCATACACCGTGCTAGTTGAAGCACGATTTAAGTTTTGCCCTTAGGGCAACTAAGATTTGCTCTTATTTTATTCTTTAGGAAACCTTGACAAGGAAACGACCCGCGACCTGTATCATAGATGGCGGTAGCAACAGCAATCCAGCCACTGTCGGATAAAGCGCCGACAAGTGATGTCCCGCCACCCAGTAGGAGCCGTTCATTGAAAACGAACTCGTGGAAGTGTTTGTACCTCTTGTAAACCCTCCTCAACGATACGCTGGTTCGTCCTTGCTATCGTAGTGCGCCTGACAGAATTCGAATTCTACATGATTAACGCGAAAATCTCGGCCCCGAAAAGTACTACAACCGTCCCGTGATTTTGCTCCCAAGGCAAGCCAAAAGACGCGTATGAAAAAAAGAGCTTTGTTCTGCCCCAAAACATGTTCGACAAAGATGACAAATGTAAAGTACTTATATGATGCGCGGTGGCCAAAAAGAAGGACAATTGTCGGGAAAAAAACAGTTAGGGCCACCGGTGAGCATAGCACAATAAAAAGTCAGACGGGTAAAAACTAGCCAAGGTAACCTCTCGGCCGCTCTGAGCAGGTCCGCTAACTAGGACAAAGTCAACCGTTTTTTTTCTCAAGGACGGAGGCGGTTTTTGGACGTTGAGAAATGAACGCCCTAACAGTACCCAAACGCACAAACCCTGCAAAACAAGCTGTCCGAGTTGTGCAACCTATGTGCTGACTGCTCGCCTCAGCCGACCGTTATCACGGAGATGTGGCTTTCCTCAGACATCAGATATATTGAACTCACTATTTAAGGTCCCAACCTCCTATGTTTTGACGACGAAAGCGGTCGCGCATGTGGGGTCACTGTCTACCAACCCGCGAGCCTCACTGTTGCTCTCTTGCCAGACGCCCCATTTATAAACCTACCAAGTTCCTTCTGGTGCTTTCAGAGGTGACAGCAGCACCAACTGCGTAAATGAAGTCACTTATTGCCCCTCAAATGTAACCCCGTAAAACGACCACTGACTCATTCATGCTCTGAAGTACATAGGCACCGGGAACTACAAATATACTCATTCTGGGAGGCTTCAACCATCCGCTCATTAACCTCGAATTCATAAGCTCATCGGGCGACCCAAGTTTCATGGCCAACAGGTTCTTTAACGCTACAGTGGAAATAGACCACTAAACACATCCACAACGCAACTGGATAGAGCCAGGGTAGCTTGTCCTTCGGACTAGACGTACTGTTGAACGAATCGACGATGGTCGATAGTGTTGTTAGGTGGACAACCACCAAACAAACAACTGCATTCAGTTACCGCATCCTTACATTGTTTTCCATTTACATTGTAGCTCATCATTGGTGCTTCATTACTGTGGACTGATGTTATCGCATTACTCTGGGCGTTCATATTACAACGTGTGTTTTCCTATAGATAAACATTGCGTCACGATTTGTTTATCTTCTCAGCTCAAGTCGCGTGACTGGATATACGATTAGCTGATCTGTTCAACAACTCAGGGAGATAACAGTGGAGACGGGGTCTTCACAAACCTAACAATGTCTATCTCTGTAGACCAGCTACAGTCCATTCTGCAGCAACGGCGAGAGCAGTTTGAGCAATCGCAGCAGTGTCTTATCGAGTCTCTGACAAAAACTCTCCACTTACCGTCAACCGCGGTAACTTCCAGTGACAAATCAGCGTCAGTCGATTCAATCGCCGCAGATACTTCGGACTTTCACTACGAACCTTCATCTGGCCATACATTTGACGCATGGTTCAAACGCTGGGAAGACACATTCCAGAGTGAATTTCCTCAATCGCCGGTACGGTCCAAGCGGTGAAAGGAGCCATCGCTAAATCCACAAAAAGACCACCAACAGCACGTTGGTCTTGTAGCGATTGGCATTTCAAATGGTTTTGTCCATACCAGAATCACCAATGCCAAAGATGCAACCGACGTGGCCATAAAGACGGATTCTGTGGCCCACAAGGCAGCACTACCTCCAAGAATCGTCGGAATCAAGCTGCAATTCCATTTCGACACAAAAGCAATTTTAATACACAAATAGAAGTGGAAGCCGACTCGGGGGAGCTTCTGACCATCAATACACATCGTGGTCTATTCCGTTTCAACCGCCTTCTATTTGGTGTAAAATCCGCACCTGCTATTTTTCAAGAAATAATGGACGCAATGCTGACTCTCACTCTGAGCGTTCATCTTCCAACGTGTGTTTTCCTATCGATAAACACTGCGTCAAGATTTGTTCGTCTTCTCAGTTCGAGTCGCGTAGGCGGATATACGATTAGCTGATCTGTTCAATAACTCGGATATAACAAGTGTCACCCAAGTCTCTCCTCTGCGTCTAAGCGACTACGTCAATGTCTCGTCCGACTTAGTATGCAATAGCACTTGATTTGAAAACTCCCCAAGAGCAAACTACACGTTTCATCGAGCAAACTTCCCGCCACCAGGAAGTTACCGAGCGGGGCAACATGAGAAAATCATTATACGGCGTCTTCAGATTCACACTGAATGTAAGCCAGAAATGTTCTACAGCAATCGACTGAGAGGTATATGCCACTCATACTACTCTGACCAGAGGGAATTAAAAATTGGCTGACACGGAGCACCCACAAACTCATGTTCCTGGGACGTAAGCCTCGATACCGCTTTCAGCCTGAAGGCACCGAGTAAGCCCACATTCACTATAAACTGATGCGTAACAAATGCAACCCATCGGCAAGGCTAGCCTCATGAGAAACTCTCTTAAACTTAACAGACAACCCAGCAAACTGTGTTGTAGGAACAACTCATTATCTGTACCGGCCCTGTTATCAGAAAAGCTTACCGGAGGAAGTCATTACGGCAGATTCCACAGAATTATTCAAACGCAAATTCCACAGGCACCATGCCAAGGTACGATCCTTAACCGATCAGTAACTTTACCGTCTACAAGATAGTGTCAGGCACGAACGTTAATTAGATAACTGCCTAACGGCACACATGTCTGCCCAATCGAAATACGCTAACAAGTTTGATCTATTTATTCTTTTAATCTGCGTTCTTGCCTTCTTCCCACAAACCGGATAGGTGTACTGTGTACGTGTGACGTAGCAGTGCTGTCAGTATGTTGGAGACCTGATTGGTGTGGACCAATTTAACTGTTATCTCTCTCTCTTCACCACCATTCTTCACGTCTTCTCTCCCCCTCAACCTACAAACGTACTCACGCATTACTAAGCAATTCATGTGCATCCACTCCTTTCTCGTCACATATCAACCCCTGTTTGCTTCCGATATGAGCAATGTAATAATGACTCCCTGATACTGATACCTACACAGGGCACCAGGCAACGGGTGACTATATTCACGTCCTCCTACGCAGGACCACGAAGCAAGTCATCTACAAGTCATGAACTTTCTGGATCTGCAACCCCTACAGCACTACTTGAACACATTGCATTGAGAGATAACGTACCCTGGTCAACCTCCGGATTACACCAGTTGAGCATCAGGACGTCACCAAACGTAGGCGTTCAACGGGTTATGAATTTGAAATTAACATTGAAAAACCTGAAGAATCACTAGATTCGATCATGAAGAAGTTACGACATACAACCTGTTAGTCATCTTGAAAACACACAACGTCAGCACACGAAATATCAGTTTCGTAGTTACAAGTCCGTAAGTTAAGAATGAGGAGATTTGTTATAATAACATACCAACATGAAACCACACAGTTTGTCACTCTGAGAAACCTCAAATAGCTACTTATCGCGTCTTCAACATGCGAAGCATCAAATATTTGTACTTACTCTTCTAAATCAGGTGCCTTCGGAGGTTCTATACCGTCCACAAACAAAGCCTCCGGCATAACAACCGTTAATTCTAAAACCCCGGTCACAAGGCCTAGCTGAAGGTCAAACGGGTTGAAGGTCGATTGACTCGAAGAGCAATGGGCATTCGTTGGTATCGTAAAGCGCAATCGAAACTATCAAACCTGAATTGTGTAGCAGAGCGTGCCGCTGCGTATTTGACGCCCTTTTTATTTTCGAACATCGGGTGTCACCAAGCTGTATCGTACTATGACAATCCGTAGACGAGTGTCTCATTATTTTCCGACAAAAACTTGTAAACAGAAGTCTTCGTTAGACAGGATGAGATGAGCTGAAATACACGATGACAGAGATAGCTTCTCGGAAGCGACATGGCATAGTTAGAGATAATATGTAGGGCCAAATCTGGGAAGGTAGCATGTATGGCGGGTTGCATCACATGAGATAAGCAGTTTTGCTAGAGTAATGACGGTCGGCGTTTAACAAAACAGTTGCTTAGTCTGGAGCAAATCTATCGACCGGCTCAGACCTGGCGAGCACGAGTCTACCAAGACCGTGGTTGGAAGTGTCCAGTGTAACGAGTTCAGCAGGGAGAGCACTTCATGGCGTTCAAACGGGTGCAGTGAGCGAAAATCTACGGACGCTTAGTAGACAACCCTGACAAGAAAGTTTAAGTTCATGGTAGTGGAGGTCAGCGGAGGCTACATTAAAAAGATGACACGGTGGGTGTGCGGTTGACAGAAAACTTTATATAAGAGGATACTTTAATGTGCTACCGAAACCAGCAAGCGCGCGCGAGTTGAATTTGAATTTGTGACTGAGCGTGCTGCTGTGTTGTCGGCGCCGTCTTAGTTATCGTTTGTGTAAGCCATGTACATGGCCTACTGGGCCCTTGGCTCATGCTTGTTTCTTGTTGTTTCCTTTTACATGACTGCTGTTGGAACCCCTGCTTCGGAAGAACGCAGTCCCCCAGTGCCTCCACATTATCCCCAGAGTTGGTCTGCAAGTGTTATGGACAACCAGCGACAAACGGCCGACTTGCATGTTACAATACGACCTCCCCGAGACGCTTGCATTCCAGAGGGAAGTAATTCAAATTTTTGGTCCCTGTGAATAAGTGCAAATGGAGGACTGTATACTAGCTTCGTGGCTGACTTTTATACAGCCCCGAGACGAATGACAATGCCAGGACCATCGGAAGCTGCTCAAATTTTGATTTTGAGGAATGGGCAAACGAGTGAAGAGAATAGTTCCGGGAAAAAGAGTTTTTACTAAAACGCCTCAAAAATCTTGCCTGCGAGGCCAGACATTTACAATTAAGAAAGTGTTACATGTTCCATGAGACAAATGGCCCCAAATAATTTCAGTGAAATCCTGACGAAGGCAGAAGCTGCTTAGTAATGTGGCCCCGTGAGGCGGGAGCCCAGTTGCACAGCCTTGCGTTTTGCGTGATCAAGAGGGAGGCCATTCCCCAGGAACGACGGATACAACTAATCAGTAGCCTTCTACAAAATGATGCCGTCTCCGTCTGAGGAAATCGCGCGCCAAAGTATAATGTCACTTTCATACAAAAGTCGACATGATGAACAGGGTTGAGAAAATTCTTTGATGCACACTATGAATAGTAGAGACTGGAAATCATGACGTAAGCATACGGGTGCCAGAGCTCGTGCCTTAAACATGAACACGAAATGTGTCATGACTTTCACAGGCCGTGAGTTTGAAGGTTGTTCCAGAGGGAAGGCGGTCATTTTGGCAGGAATGCTCGTTTCCCAAATATTTCCAAAATATTGAAGCGGAAAGTTTAGACGACTTGCTAATAGTCCTCCACTCGACATAGATGTTAGACCTTTTTTCATACACTATAGGTACGTTAATCGCCGTTGACTAGTTAGAATTCATGATCCCACAACCTGAGGGTGCTCAGTTTTGCGTCGTTTGGGAGGTATGGATGAAAAGGTAATTTACGACCATATCATGGTGACATTGTATTTCAAAGAGACTACTAACCTATCGACAGTTGAACATGGTTACAACATTTTCGGCCTTCTTACCTAGAAGAAATTCGTTTTCTTTCCTTCTGCAGAATTCGTGGTAGAACGCCACGAAAGAACTTGCCTAGTTCTAGAGGTATATATGAAACTCCACCGTCGGCTGGTATAAACCATGCACCATACTCAAATATGTAGAATTGGAAACCATGTAATATTTTGCTAAGATGTGCAGCCCTTATGACAAACCCTTTCTTATTTATGTGAGCATGAATGTGTGGTTGATTGGTTAGATTTAACTTTAGTAACATTTGACAGCCGATGCTGGTCTTTTACGCTGTGAACTGTCGATGGTATGATTCGTTTCTTCGAGAAAGACGAGAGAATTGAAATTCTAATGGCGGCCTGTTCAAAGTTTCACCAGTTTCTAACTTACACAAAAGTGAATGAATCATTCCAAACTCTATAACCTATCCGATGCTAAATTTATATC
Organism: Paragonimus heterotremus; assembly: GCA_013368495.1. Classification (NCBI taxonomy): domain Eukaryota; kingdom Metazoa; phylum Platyhelminthes; class Trematoda; order Plagiorchiida; family Troglotrematidae; genus Paragonimus; species Paragonimus heterotremus. Next base: position 74,759 of record LUCH01002955.1, read on the forward strand.
CATTCCCTTGCATAACTTCAACCACAAAGTGCCATAGCGCATCATGGATATCTGCGAATGTGACAGTTGTCGGTCAACGCTTTCACCATCTGCAGACTTCGCCGACGGCTGCTGGTATGACTACTAATTTTCAATCCTGTCAATACCTAACATTTGTAACACTCATTACCAACCCTGTATAGCCAAACAGCAGTGTTATCGAAACTGAGGGCAACTGCAACACAGCTCAAAGCCATTTGCTCTGATGACCTTTGATAACAGCGAAATCGACTGTGTAGAACTCACTTAAAGTTTAACAGTAAAAATTGACTTTCACTTCGTTGTACTGTTGAGGGCGCCAATTGTCTAGTGAAGGTGAAACCGAGAACTCCATTTTCGGCTACTGTTGGCCGATATCTTCACCAGCGTCGGACCTTACGAAGGCCCATCTGCCACTGCTTAACTTATAGACAACCAATTGTCACAGGTGGTGCTAGGCGACTGCATGACAACTGATCATCAACGTGGCCCGATGGTGGATCCGTGTGGGCTAAGAATATGCGTGGTGTCACTAGGACGTATAACTTTCTTGTTCATATCTTAATGTGACCAGTGTCACAGTAAACTTCTCGTCTTGTATTCAAATTTTGCACAGTACATGACCCGCGTATCTACCAATAACGTTCACATCCATTTTCTAGTAACATCGCAGCCACGGTTTGTCAGAAAGACGTGTCACCGAAATCTCTGTAGTTAATGGCCATTGGCCAGTATTTTCAACAACGACAAAATCCAGTAAAACTTATCTGTGCGAAACATCATGATTCATCATCTTTCTCTTTAACTTAAAAACCCTCACGTTTTACAGAAGATGAGCAAAAATAATCAGAACATACACTGTAGGAGCATTTTGCAGGTCAAAATTTCCCTCGATTGACACAGCCGCACTCTACTCCGTGAACCCATCTAACTGGACGTCCGTTATTGTTATTCATACAAATCACGTCTAAAAGTACTCATTTCTCCACCCTGTCTCCCTCAGTCGTTGAACCCCATTCATCTGCCCACAAACACATTGTTGTCTGTCACTCTCACCCTCCCCACCCCTGTGAATACGGTCTTCCTGTGGGCCGCCATGAAACTGTCGCTGACTAACCGGTCTGCCCGAAAAACGGCTATTTAGACACACATTTGACCGATCCGATCGAATTTCATCGGTTCATCATTGCCTGTCGGTCGCCTGTGTTTGAACTTGTCGTGTCTTTTGGACCCTTGACGACCTATTATGGCCAACCATTGTACCTTATCCCACGAACGCAAACGATTTGAAGTTTGTTCTTTGTAGTTCACTATGTTGTTTATGTCAATAGTACCACGGTTTCCAGCGATTTGAATTGATTCTGGTATTTGGCGTCGATGGTTATACGTGCGTCACTCAACATTCGTCGGAAGAACTTACTTACACCTTCATTGTGCTTAAGGTTGAAAGTCATTTTCTTTCAAGGAGCCTGCTGGCTGCAAGTAGGTATACACACGTCTATTTCGACTGATCTCATTAGACGGATCTGCTTCCCTTTTATCCACGCAGAACATTGTTGCGGAAAGACTCGGAACCTACTGTATAACGAAATGGATTGAACGTGTACAGTGTTTCACGATCAAAACGAGTTACAAACTTCCATTTAGGCGTAAACAGGTATTTCGCAAGTTTTCATGAAATATCAGAATGTACAGTTTAGAACAAACATACACATTTTATCGGGTGTAATAACTATATTGCAATCTCAAGAAGTTGTTCTACCTAAAAAATAACGTACTCGCACTTCCGTCGAACATAGTGTTGCTTTTTTGGTGAAAGCATCGTGTTGGCCATCGTAATCGATTTTGCGCTGTGAGAATGCCTTCATGGGAACTTTCATGGTAGACTATACACTTCTGTCTCCCGGAAGTACCAGTTTTGTTTGGGTTGGGATATATACATGGAATTGTAATTATTGACCACATCGTGTTCACACTGTGTTTTACACTAAATATCAGTGAGTTCCGATCACAGGTATGCGACCACGCTCGTGGGCTAATCAACTGGCTGAATTGTATGTTCAGTCTGCTTCTTCGCTGGTATTGAAGCTAGATACCGGTCGGCGATATGTCATTCATAAAAACGCTTGAACATAAAGGTGTCGGATAGTCGTGCCTATTTACGGTTCATATGGGACGGTGTAAACACGAGTATTGTGTTCCACTCTGTCGTTGACAATCTGAGTACCGTCTAATCTATTGTTCACTGAAAATTTCCGAATGTCTCTCGTCATTTTTATGCAACTCCATGCTCACTCACCTAACACCTGATGACCCACTTCTAGTCCCGTTGTTCCTCCGACGCCAACATTTGTTCCCACTTCCACAAATCCAACCACAGCTATTTAAACTCCGTATCATGGATACTTATGATTCTGATGATGGTTGGTCTGTTTTCGTCGGCTGCAGACTCAACTGATGTTTTCAATTTTTTCACGGCATTCTTAATTCCACAGCGCTCGATCATCTCAGCAAGCCATTGCTAGTTGTTACCGGTGCCAGTTATTAGCCGTGTGATAACAGGTAATAAATTGATCGCGTACTGTCTATTCCCTAGATAAATGAACGTGAACGCCTTTCTTGTTTCCTTGTATGTATTACGAAGTACGCAGGCCTTCAGAATGTGATATTTACAATAATCCCTTTTTGTCACGAAAAGTAACTCATCAGTTCCAGCGATGGAATGTGTTCCACTCACGTTGCGAACTATACTAATTTTGCCATAATGAGACAGCTGTTCGGGAAACCTATTTCAATATCCGCTTGAAATTTTCATGCTCATTGCGAGGTGAATGGGACGACGAAAGTTAGCGAATGACGTGAAGCTGATTTTTAGGGCTGTTGCCGTAAATGTAATATCGTTCTTCAACGCCCAGTGTGGCAATATTGTTAATGCTTCTTCCAACGTAAACTATGTGCGGTGAAACATGCTCCATCCGGATAGAGTAAAGCCGCTCGCATGACTCTGATAGTTGTGCGTGGTGGTGTCATCATTTTACCATATCTTTGGAAACACGACATAAGTAGTTCATGCGGTTCTTCATTAACCCATGACTAGCTAACTTGAACAACATTACCTAGCGTTCGAAAACATTTGCTTTCTTCTTGCACTGTGCATAGGTCTCAGAGCATGATTGCTAGTCGTAGACCGTGAGTTCCTGAGCAACCGTGTTAGGGAAGAAATATTTTGCCGAAAAATATCGTCGCAGTAGCTCGGCACCTGTTGCAGAAATTGAAACCGTCGAAGTATGCGTCATGGTCTCATATCTGTTTGCTTTAATTGCCCGGTGATTGTTTCTCGGAAATCGGTATGGCTGTCGTTGTTGTGGTGGTCGATTGCGTGTGCCAATCTTAACACAAGGATGCTCAAGTTATTTTTAATTTACTCGTTCATGCTTACCATCCGTTTGTTAGTTTACTTTCTGGTGTTTAGTTTTTGTTTCCAGGAGACGGAGCTTTTTGCACTTTAAAAGCGATGTTTGAGGATTGCGAATTTCGCACTTTCTCACAGTTTCAGGAGTGTTTTTAGAAATACGTCGACGAGGTGGGCGTTGTTTATCTTCATGGGGCGAGCAGTAGGTCGAAAACTGCCGTGAAGAACAATAAGGTAGGATAACATGGTTTCCTGGAAACCATGCAGATTTATTATCGTTGTACGATATAAAAAGGGAGCTGGGTATATTCAGGGGTGTGCGGCCTGTCTGGTGCGTGAATGCCGGATGGAAACCGTGAGTTCCGAGCTGTCGTGTTTGGAAAAAGTATTTTACTGGAATAAATCGTTTCAGTGGCTTGGTAGCTGATACAGAAAATGAAATCGTCGAAATCTGCGTCATGACCTCGTATCTGTTTGTTTCAACTGACCATTAATTAAAAATACCTTCCCGCAATTGTTTTACGAAAACTGGTATTTTAACGTATCGTGCTGCCGTGTTGTTGGCGCCACTTTTGTTTTCGATTGTGTAAGTCGTGTGCATGTCTTACTGAACCTGTGGCTCACGATTGTTTCTATTGTCTCCTTCAACAGGACTATCGTTGGAACCCTTACCTCACAAGAACGCTGTCACCCGGTGTCTCCACGTTGCTCAAAGTTGGCTTACGAGTGTAACTGGTACAAGATGCCAGAACCTCTGGCTTGCCTGTTACAGTACGTCTGCCGTTGTTGTGGCCAGTATGGTGTTTCAAAGAGGAAACGAGTTGGAAACGACCATTTAG
>LUCH01002956.1:0-30776 GCA_013368495.1 Paragonimus heterotremus
GATGATGATGATGATGATGAGTGCAAAATAGACAACTTCATTAATAATGCAGACGAAGGAAAATATACAAGTGCATAACATACACCAATGCCATAGCGGCTCATCTCCGTTTCCATCAATGCGGTTCAGCTTTATGACCGTCCTGCAATACTGCATTGACCCAGCAGCATGCGCACATTATATGTTCCAGCAGAGAGCGTCTTGCGTCACTGGGCTTATCTCAGATTGGTCTTCGTGTTATTGTGGCTCGAGTGAGCATTGTCTGCTCAGGGATTCGTGCTAAAGGGGTCTTTAGGAAAGAATAAGGAGAAGGTTTTGACAATAGTATATTTTCACCTATCCAGTCTGCCGCAAACAGAAGATAGGGCAACCCGGTTTATCTTGCGTGACGGCCGATGCAGTGTGGTATTCGGTTTATGTTGTGTAGTCTTGGGTTATATGGGCTTTAGATACTGTTAAGACGCCCAGACTTAGACAGGAGAGCGGTTAGAGCCTCAACAAAAGCTTTTGACTCAGAAGCTCGTGCCGTAAAGCAGAGGTTCATACACCCACATTCACAAACGTAGCAACATCGACCACGAACAACCAAATTGCAATGGCTGCACACAGGCTCGAGGGCTGCAAACATATAAAGTCACCACACATAAGACTAATACTACTACGGGGACAAACGAGTTACGAACACAAAAAGCCAGATCAGACAAGAATAGACATCATGTCGAAACACAGCACAACAGACTGGTACCATCCTCAACGAGCGCATCTGCATTTTGCCTGGCTGCTCCCTTTTGGCTAATCTGACACAACTGAACCGCCAAAGACACTAGAGAAAAAAATCATCAATTTGCCTTACACAAACGGAATCTTGTTGGCAACTGAGTGAATCGTGGGAAATTTTGGAGTTGAAATCGCCCACAGGCCAACAAACAGCCTTCGAAATAAGCTTTGCCAATTCAGTGATCCAGCTGAAGCGCATGAACAGGCGGGTGTAATATATTCTATTCTCCGCCAAGACTGTGACGAAGTATACCTGTGCGAAACTGGTAAACAGTTGGAGACACGTTTACCCGAACATCACCTAGCACTGAGAAGGGTATATCAGAAATCACACCTTTGACAACACTGCGCAACCACAGGTTATGAGGTAACACTGGCGGACGCCTGGGTGATCGGATTAGGATAAGGGAAGCAGGAACTACTAGTCCTTGAATCGATCAGACCTCGACACTCACTACGCCCCATTGATCACACAAGCACGGAGAAAACGAGCGAATAACAGATACATGCTGACGAGCCGATAACCGATGTGTAATTTTTCCATCACATTTTCGTTTGACAACGGATCCTAGTGTGGATTTGAAACGTCACAATAAGTACATATCATTCGGTGTTCGCCTTTTACACTTAATCATTCATATGTATGTGCATATATACGTATATATATGTATATGAGCTAACTTAATACCGCACGCTTGCTGTCTTCTGCAGGTTTAATCACGTTATATATATATATATATATATATATAAAGTGTGATGTACTTAGCCTGAAAATGGAACAATGAAGAAGGAGCGTGTTCACTATACTATACTATACTATACTATACTATACTATACTATACTATACTATACTATACCATGTATATAATATAGTATAGTGAACACGCTCCTTCTTCATTGTTCCATTTTCAGGCTAAGTACATCACACTTTATATTACAGTTTCACAAGGGAATCATTCAGAAGGTAAACGAAGAACGGATGAACGATGAAGTCATTCAAACAAATTTCAAACTCTAATCAAACGCCCACTTGAACAATGGGTCTTAACAGACTAACTCATTCACGTGCTCTTGTGGAACCAGTTATGTTAACTGCACGACCAGACGTTTATTTGAACGGGTCCGTGAACATCACCCAGTCTGGTTCAACGGTACAATAACGGAATTAGTCAACAGCCCCCCCTGGTGAATTCGAATCACTTTGACAATGTGATGACTTCATTAACCATCCGTTCTCCGTTTACGCCCTTGATGATCTCCTTGTAAAACCTTGCTGTAAATTGTGATGTATTTAGCCTGACGATGAATCATTGAAGGCGAGCTTGTTTGCCATACTGTGTTTTTCGTGGCTGCGCTGGGAATGTTTGCGATATATATTTATATAAACTACTACCGACAGGAATCGTCTTGATAGTACAGCGTTTCAACAAAGACCGAATTTCATTGCAATTAGGCACGTAAACTTTACTAATAAAGGAGTATTTGCTGCTTGCTGATTCTCAGTTCACAGTGAATGTAACCATGGTTGTTGTTTTTACACAGTTAAAACAGACATGAAGGAGACGCTATTCTAACAATTTTTCCGAAGGCGAAGGTTCCCGCTTACAACCATTGTATATCAAATGGATGAGACACCATCAGCCGTCGATTTTATGCGCAATGTATTTACAGTTTACTGTGTAATTTACAGACGAAATTTAGTGAGGTCTTGTCTGAGTTTTCGGCATCGCACATCGTTGGGTGTTAGTTTTATCAGGTTAGTCAATATAAAATTACATACCGTAGACCCCCGACCACCTAGAAAGGTTTGAATCGAGAATCAGAGGCTTCCGGCGTCTGTTGTGACATATTTCTAACGGAAGCTTTGTGACGCGGTTTTTTACATTTTCCGAGACTGTGTTACAGTTCCTTCAAGAAAGGAATGCTTCACTCAGTAGTTTACCGAAAACGACCAGGCACACTATCGCTTGTTTGAGAAAACTAACGTACAATTGCAATGGAATGATGTGATCATCATCAAAGCTGCGTAACTTAACTACACTGTTTGAGTATCCCCATTTCAGATTGAGTGATAAATTAAGTCCTCGATATATGCAATGGAAGAACTGGAGAGGTGGAGAAAGAACTGGTATCACCTTAAAATAGCATCGAGTCATGTCTAACCAATCTTGCTGTGGCGTTCAGTTACGCAAAGGACTCTGTGACTTCGTAAATGTGAAAAGGTCTCAAATCCGTCTTTATTGTCTTTACAAGCTCATTGGAATATGGTTTTCATTCAGGCCCCCTACTTCTATCCGAACATAGAAACAACCGTTAACATTGGGAACACTGGGACCTGAGACCCCTTCGAAGTGGTTGCTAAGCTGCTGACTTTGTTGCTCATCAGACAAACGTGTAACTTTGTAGTTTCTAACGTTCTGTTTTTATCGTTTATCCGAGGCATGTGAAATGAGGTGGATGATAGTAGTTCGCTCAGAAAGCTATGAAGAAATGAACCAAAACAGTATAGAAATATTGTAGACAGTGACAGCTATCCGTCCGATGGTCTCTCTGTTACAAGCTAAACTTATGGACGTCATCAAAATGACTCGCCCTCATTGACCTGCTTTGTAGTTCGCAATACTGTAGTGTGATCCATTCTTCTGTCGTACGAGGTGACCTGTTCGTCAACGCGATGCATTACGTTCTTTCGCTCTTTTCGAATACCTCATCACCCATACCAAAAACTGGTGGGATTATACTGTAAAAATAGAAGAAGTTAGGAAAGATCTCAAGCAGCCTGTCTGCAGCAACCTGACTATGTCCAATTCACATTCAACGTTGAGCCATACCGAGGAAACAATATTTTGGGCTGTCTTTGATCCTGATACCATACAGATCAGCCGCACTCAAACCGTACGGTTTGTATTGTTTCATACACTGCTTACAACTTAGGTTGGTGCTTCCGTTTCATTCCTGTCGGTCTCACTAATTGGTCCCTAATTGACCGTTGTTTTTATAAAATGTTCGATCCCTAAACGAAACATTTTGCATCGCCTGCCAAATTTTATCAATAGGTATTTTCTTTTTGCTTGGTTGTTCGGACGAAATCTGAGGCGACGTGATGCAACATCGACATTCTGTGTTTCTCCGAAAGCGTAACGACTTGGTTCGTAGGAATATCTCCATTTGCCTCGTGTTCTTTGTCCAAATGGAAGTCGCCGATCAGACGTGTTTTAACAGAACTTGGGAAATTATCCGGTCAACCGTGGCATACTGTTGCAGAAGTTAGCTTTGTCCAAACAGTGGTATCCACGCTCACTTTCGCTGTGAACCATTATTCTTTTTTCACTGACTTACGAAGGAGTAATTCTATATCGCTTACAACATGGAGCAATTGTGTCGGTTTTAGTGCTTTTCTGCGCTTTTATATGTCATTTAATTGCATTTTATTGATATACAACTTGTTAAAAAATATGCTTCGAAAAAGAACAGCCGCATTAGCCAGGGATACGATTGGAGACGCACTTAGTGCAGTTGACGTCATGGCTTGGTTAACGGAAGTTAGCATGGCGATTTTCACCTGTCGGTGCGTCCTTACCGTCACATAAACACACCCGATAACCCGTTTATTTACTCTACAGACAAATTTTGTCGCCGACTGTTCAGCTTAGTACAAACAATAAATTGATTGTTGAACTGTCGAATCAGCCGGGCTTTCCGAGTGTGGGTCAAGTTCCACAAGGGTGGCAGTCGGTTTCGTTTGGTGTAACATCTCAGCACACGATTGTCGTGTTTCGTAGATCAGCCGCTGCGTAAGGCTGACTTAACGGTTCGATACTGGCAAGCCCATGTACGCCTAAGTCACCACTCCAATTAGCCTCAGAGTTGGCTGGAGTAAACGAGCGAGACACCTATTGACACTGGAGACTCGATTGAGTAAATGATGCTAACAAGCGCGATAGGTCGGTTTGACGATCTGTCAGTGATCAGTTAGTGAATTCCTCTTGAGGGCATTACGAGCTAGACCGCGGCTTTCCTAGTGTACAGAAACCGCGAAAAAAGTGTCAGAAAATAGGACGATTTTTAAACGAATCCACTTGACTTCTCAATCCGCTGACCGATCATTTCCGTCAGTTAGTAAGTCGCGTATGTTAGGATTCCAAAGGATCACAAGAGACAAAATGTGATGATTCATTATTTGTCTGTCTAGCCAAATTAAAGCCCAAACTGTGATCCATGCTGGGATCTGGGAACGGCCTCTCTTGAGTCTGTAAGTTCCACGGAAGCTCCACTTAGCTGGACATAAGCGGCTCTTCTATGGACGTGGATATCTTGGGAGCACTATATAGTTACATATCTGTATGTGTATGGCTAAAAATATCTGTTAGCACAATTTACATGTCTGCAACACTACGGTTGTTATTTCTTCGCGTCAAATTTGTTTCACCTCTATCATTTTGTTCAATTCGGTTAACGTCATCCTCAACCATCATGTTTACAAATTTACTTTTTTAAGTGACTAGTGGTGATGCGTTTCTACATTTCTGGCCAATAAGCCAGTCGTCTTCACTGAAACGCGACTGGCTGATAGTCGGTGGTGCTGGCTTCATCCACTCATTTCTCCATATGGTCAGTTGTTGCGGTTGTACTTTAACCACAAAGGCATAGTTAGGTTAGACCTATTTGAACCCTAGCACTGAGTTTCGGCGCAGAGTGGCACGGGCTTGACTTTCAAAGCTACGTACACACACACTTAGGTTGTCACGATATTATGGGTCCAATCAAATATGGACACTCCAATTTCATAATCTTTTACAAAATAATGTATATCGCACTACTTTAATGTTGATAACGTTGGGTGTAATGAGTAAAATGCTTGAAGAGGCGTCACTATGAGAAACAACAAACGACGAGCACGATTGGAATTGATAACATTATTAGGTGGAGCATTGTATACACTTCTTTTTGAGGTCAGCGCATCGTGATAGGCTATGTTATTCACTTACATACTGAATACAATCGTTTATACGGATCGGAAATCGTACCACCATAAGTGGGATTGAAGAAAATGATGTGGGAGAAAAGGTAGTGTCGGGATGTATGAAGGTTCACAACACGAAATTCATTAGCTCGCCAAGTCGGATTGCGTTGTAGGTCAAATGTGGTTATATTTTTTAGGACTCCAGCCAGAAGAATTGGAACACGCTGATGAAGGTTGGTCCAACAGCAGGGCCTTCATACCCGAACCCAAGTTATGCACCGATTACTAGATTGCCAGTCTAACCCACTACTCGTTACCAGGGCGGGACGCGGCAGACAGTGAGTTGACACTCGTATGATTGAGGTGGTCACTTTTGTCGTTATGCTCGGTAGTTCACTTCTGGCTTCTGGTGACATTGACTTTTCAACTTAAGCTCATTTGTTGAAGTTGATTATGGAATTCTCCTAAAAATGTGGTCGCTAGAATGCTTCTCAGGTGAGACTCGAATAGACTTCCTTTGACATTAAGCCTTTCATATTGAAGGTAACATTTGGTTATCTAAGTGTAGAGAAAAGAGTGCGAATCGTTAGTCATTATTAGAACGCGTTTTTGTTCAATGAACTGATAGAGCGGTGGATTTTTTTGTCAGATTGCTCATTGATTGTTCAGTGCAATCTCAAATTTGCTACCGATTTTTTTCAGTTTTTTGCTTTTGATACTTGAAAATATTGTCTATTGTCTTCCATCTGCATTTGTTTACTTTTAGTTTGTCTTCCGTTCTCATTTTAAGACATAATACACAAGTACGAGTTTTCGGTACATTTTTACCTCTTGGAATTTCTTTGTAGAGCACAACTCCATCTTCGCGTAAAGTTAGTGTTGCCGGCCGTGTACCCAATACATCCGACGTGATGAACAACACCCCCAACAACCACACATCCTCTGGTACACATACTGATGTAGTGACAGAGACATCGCATGGCAACAATCGGTCTCAACGTACTCCTGGCCGTAGACCGTGGAAAGATCAACCTAATATCGGCAAGTATAAACTTATCCGTACGCTGGGTCGAGGAAATTTCGCCAAGGTGAAGCTGGCCGAACATGTTTCTACGGGACAACAGGTGACTTATTTAGAATATAATCCTATGAGTATTATAAGTACGTTGGAGTGCTTTGTTTTTATGCCATAATCAAATGGTGTACCTACAAAGACAAACTACACAAGCTTCTGTACAAGTCTGTCTGATCGCTTTATTTTTGTTTGTGGCCCTCCCTCATTGAAGGAGAGCTCACAGCATTGAATGATAACAGATCGCACGGCCGCGAGTTTGGGCCTAGTATTCATCTATCTGTCAAGGTTTAGACAGTTTGGTGTGGTAATCCAGCTGATGTGTCCGAGTATATCATATAGCGACGAGCACATTGTAGTGCATGAGCTGAAAACCTTAGTTTAACCTATATATATATATATATATATATATATATATATATCCCTGCTAACTGCATGCAAATTGTCATCATGTAGCAGATCATATAAGTATTACAAAAAGCAATCATTTGACACGCAATCACATCGCCACGTTACATCTTTCCGACACCATGATACGCGAATGATTTCCGTGGTTAGATCGCATAGTGCTTCAATTTTTCACAATGTCGACGGTCACACTCCCTTCCATATGTCGTTTGAAACCCTCGGTGACATTTCAACCACATTTCTTGATGTCACCCAACCTAGTCTCTTACGTTTTTTTAAAATTTTATTGACTAGCTTGTCCCGCCCACCATATCTGGCTATGAACTCTTTTTTGCTGCTTCAACTGGAGTCTAGATAGGGCTGTTGTGGGGTATTCGCACCAAACCTAGTACGAATGAAGGTTATCAGTTTAGGCATCGTGCTTAATGTGTTTTTGAATAAACGAATTGAGGAGAACACCATCTTACGAGTAGGTTGTAAAACTCAACGTTTCAACTACCTCGGGTAGTCTTCCTCAAGAGTGTTGTAATCGAATTACTGTGTTAATCTGACTTCGGTTAGAACACTCCTGAGGAAGGCCACCCGAGGTGATTGTAACGTTGATACTCACAACTTACTCGTAACGCTGTTCTTAATCCATTTATTCAGATACACAAAGTTTTCACAGAATTTAAAAAGATCCCGTATACTTAGGTGTTATTTTTTTTTTTTTGGAGTGGGGTGGGGGGTTGTACGTTTGTCCCCTAGCATTTTATGATGTTTTAAATCTCAACTTGCACGCCACGTCTGTACTGGCAGTCAAATTTGGTTATATACCGCATATTTGAATTCAACCTGGCTTGGTAAGCTCACAGTAGTTCAGCAGTAACGAGGTCCCACTGTCAACCGTTCGGTCGCAGGTTCATGTCGGATTTCCGCGATCGTTTTTGCTTGGGAAACCTGAAAGTTTCATCCAACCTACGTGTTGTTAATGAAAATTCGTTCAGTAAGACGTGGTCTATTATCCAGCTCCACACCTCCACGCAACCAAACGCACTCTCGTTTATAACCGGATATATTAGCCCACAGCGCAGCACGGTTTTCACTCAAATACCGTATGCATTTCTTTCGGGTTTTGTCCGTTTGACCAGTAGTCTCTGTCTTTATATTTCCTCATTGTTTGTTCTTCATTAAGCCGATTTCTTCTAATGATGATACGTTCACTTGATCGTATCGCTTGTAGTACACCAGTTTTGGGCTTCGATCATATCCACCGGTAGCCTTGAGATATCCTGTCGAGTGTCGGATTAATTTCTTCTCCGATTTGCTATCCCGTTACATATCAGCAAACAGCTTGTAGCATGTAAGCTAGAACCTTGGGTCATCCATCTGGTAGTATACACAGCTAAAGCTGGGTTAATCCGAGTTCATGCTGCTGTCAACCAGTGAATATTCGTTTTTTTGTTGTGGATGATTGAAAAATGAGCGGGATTTTGAATACGGCCACTGGTACGGTGATTCTCTCTTTGTCCTATACCAGGGCTTGAATTGTCAATGCCATTGTGGATGTTCAAAGCTGATTATATTCTGTTCCGATCTGAAGGCCATCTTTAATATGGTCGCATGTAACGGTCTGCGGAGCCATGCCCCTGGCAGAGAAGTCCGCCAAAACATATGACCTTCTTACGGTCATTATGTGTTTGTTTTGTAAGCTGGCTGCTACTTCATGGACAACCGTCTCGTGCGCTCATCTCTTTATGTGGTGTCTACAGGAGTAGGTATTTTTCACTCTTATTCAGCTTTGTCGTGGAAGATAGAAGATAGGTCCAAGGGTTTCAAAGGTTGCTGATAAGTGGTAGGGAATTTTGCCTGACATTTGTAAAACAGCACTCTCTAATTGACTGCAATTTCCCATTCCCATAGATTTTTCAGCTAATCCCTTCTAAAGAAAGTATCGTAATCCAGTTTCGCTATTGCTGGTGCCCATTGGTAGTGCGCATCAAAGTCACGGTCGCGATTTGAAATCTACACGCCCTCTTGTGAGACAACCATGTTAGCCACTGAGCCACTGATTTAACGTTATTTACGGACGAATTATCATATATAAACTTCCAGCAACATTCGTTTGTGAGTGGGTTTGAGATTATCTGCTCACCTCGAAACCAGACACATTAAATGTCCTTTTATCCTCAATCGACGATCCAACGATTAGGACTTTTCTACACTTGGAGAAGCAAATAATTAGACTTGTTGGGCGATATGTAGATTATTGTTGAATTGTAAAGGATTATGCTTGATATTAGTTAAACATCACTCACAGTTGTTTGCAGCTGTAGTATTTCCATAGACTTCTGAGCCAGCCATTCTTGAAAAGGGGCCCCGTACTCACATTTCGGTCTGGCCAGGCCTCGTCCATAGTATGTATCCTAGTGACAGTTAAGATTTTATTAGGCTACCCTGTTGACCTCTGTGCCATTGACATCGCATTAAACGCAATTGTGCAAGCGCTCAGCTATATTTGCCTGAGTGCAGGGATATGCACGACCAATGAGCTCTAGCAAGATGAATTTGGCTTTTATAGGAGAGCCTGCCTGAAAAGACTAAGCACGTGAACGCACTGTCGGCGCGTTATTCCCATAGTTCATCTGGGGTTACGTTTACGGTGAATTGACTGACAGTTTCAGCACCATGAGCGGCGTACGTCAAGGCTGTCCACTTTCACGATTTTTACTTAATTTTACCATAAAGGAAATAATGAATGGCTCTCTGCTGTACTCACAAAATGTCGGCATGGACCTCCTACCTGGTGAAAGACTGACTGATCTTGATTATGCTGACGACAAGGTGTTGCTGTTTGACAACTTTCAGGCGGTACAAACAACGCTAGAGGCTATTTTGCGTTCTGCTGCGTTTTGCAGCTTCAAAATGCAAAGTGCTCCTGCAAGACTGCTGTCATTATTTAGATTTGATGTTGGGTGATGAAGTCATGGAGGTTGTTGACCGTTTTGTGTACCTGGGAAGCTGCATGGGCAGCGGCGGCAGTGGTGATTGAGATGTTGGGAATGAAACAGAAGCGCGTATCTCTGAGGCTAGGGTGATGTTATCGTTGTTTGGCCGAGTTGTGTGTGGTGTACATGCATTTATTTATACGGAGACGTGGAAACCGTGCGGAAACTGTCTTGCTGATGGTGCCTTATTTTCACCTACAGCTTGTTTGTTTGTTTGCAAAGTGTAGACACCTTGATGTTGAATGTTTGAGTATATACGTGGTTGTTTTTCAGTAGTCGTATCCCCTTCCGTTTTTTTATTCCTGGTCCATGCTTTCCTCTTCTTCATAGTTGTGTGGCAGTTAACTATCAATGGGAACCAATGATGTATTGTTGTCAATGATACCATTGATGAAAAGACCTGGATATAGATCGTCGAGGTTGTTACGAGACCGGTGGAGAGTGTATGGTTGACATCGATTTGTTTAGCCTGTTTGTCTAGAGTGTAGGAATCAAACTGAATAAGTTGGACACCGTGGCTGGTATGTGTGAACTGCGCTTCGCACTTTCGATGGGTTAGGCGTTCCTGCTCATACCTTCCTTATTTCAGCTAGTCCTTTTGCGAATATGTACCGTCTTGCTTCTCTGGGTTGGATTGTGACTAAGGACGTACTAAGTAGACTGCCGAAAGCTTGCATTGGTTTCGCAGACTTTTGTCATTTGTGATTTCCGGACGGCATCCCACTCTGTCGTTGATCCATGAATTTCAATATGCTGATGGTATTGTATTTTGTCAAGCTGGATGCCTATGTGGTCACGATGTTAGTTCGCAAGCTCCTTTTTCAGAACTGCCTCGTGATACCCAACTACTTGATCGAACATTTATTGTACAAGTAAACTGCTTATCGTACCGGACATTATTTGGTGTTACCACCAGCAATTGCATCAAACCAGGAGATAGTCGAGCGGCTCTGTCCCTTTCCTTGAAAGAAATCAGTAAATGCCACTTAGCAAGCTAGAGGGACTCAGTCGTCATCTAATTCGCTGTTTGGAGGCGCTACTCGACATGGCTTTCATCTCTAAACGAGTACGAGCTCTACTGACTAATCTTAACGTCATCAGTAGGTTATTTATAGAATTTGTTCGGAATTTATCTGTCTGTTACTTTGGTCAGTGTTACGTGGTCAAACTGAAAATCGATTATGGCATACATATGCTTATGCATGCGTGCGTGAATGTTTATCGGCAATGTGCATAGTTATATATATTACCCGTGCATTTTTCACATGTAACATCTGTTCCGATTAGTAGCCCACGCAGTGCATGCTTATTGCAGGCACATCCTAGCCAGTATCGACTAGATCCCAAAGTGGTGCTATTAACTGTTGGCTGCGAATTATTTGACCAATCGTTCGTCTATGTCCACCCCTCGACTTTAGTTCGATTCGCTGACGCCAGTCGTGTGTGTGTGTGTAACCGAGAGCCATGGGCGTTTGCGGTTATCTCAGAAGTTCTTGGTTGGCGCGTGTACGTGACGTTTTTTCAAATTGTTCTAACGTATGGCAACTCATCTTTGTGAAGATTGATTGCCAACTCATCATAGTGCTCCGGTTTGAGCAGACGAAATATCTAACGTAATCCAATCCTCAAGCAATACAGCCTAGTATGATGTCTTTCGAAACACAAGTGCATGTGTACATCTTTCTCTTTATCTCGCACAGTCAGCAAATGTTTTCTCATGTTATCATGACGTGTGTTACCACCGTCACATCGGGACTGGACCTTGACGTGGTGTGACGGCTTGCGCTTCTCGATGATCTTTTAGACTAAACTGGACAGTGTGGCCACCACATTGACGGAGTCATTCATAGCAGACAGGCCAATAAATAGAGGTCTGACAAACTACAGTCTCCTGGTCCTCCCGGTTGGGGGTTGAAAGAAGATTGACATCTTTTTCCAAAAAAATTACCCGTTCTGGTACACCATCATCCGATGCCTTGCGGTACAGGTTGTTGAGCCAAAGGCTTTGGTTGAGAACCCTAATCGTTCTCCTGTCTAGGTCTGGGTGTCCTGGTGGTGTCTCAGCCTATACACAACCATGAATACTCACAATACCAGTAATTCCATATTGCATCAACTGTTTCGCGGTGTAAACTGGACCGCCCTATCTGTTTCTTACAGCAGGGTGCATAAGTGAAAACATGCTACTGCTGATCCGTCCCTCACTATTCTATCAAATTTAGCTTTCGGGCATCTCCCGACTCTAATCCCTGGTGATTACCCTGAAAGTCCCGTATTAGATGTAGTTAATCATAGTTACACTGTACCGGTAAATCTTACCACTCCGCCTCAGGCTTCCCTCACCCCTTACACGTTCGCACTCGAAAACAGATAAGTCAATAGGTCGCTCTCGCACGAATGTTAGACTCGCTGAATATCGAGGTCTGTTGTATTTCAGGAACTAGAGTCCAAGACATTAGTAAATATATTAAACTAACAGCACCTGAACTGGTTACCCGATACTGGTTATACATTTGAGAAGACTTCACGGCTACCGCTCCCGGTCAAGCTGAAGTAGTTACAGCCTTCAGCACAACGTCCGCAGCCGCATTAGTAGATTGGATTCCTGCTAACAATAGACTTTTTGCCGTCCGCTTGGCGGGATCCACTAAAGTTAACCCCAGAGGCAAAACCTTCAGAAATCTTTTCATCATGTCTCTTTATGCTCCTACTGACTGTAGTGACACCAGCCTCAAAGACACCTTTTATTCGGATCTGGCTGCTCTCCTACGGTCGACACATGATTCTGGTGTGGTTATTCTGGCCGACCATATGAACGTCCAGTTCGGTCTCCTTGATGAGCCCGAGTCTTGTTTAGGTGGCAGGTTTGGGATAGCGTCGCATCGCTCGGATAATGGTGGACGACTGTTACAGCTGTGCGCCGAGCATGAACTATTTTTAGCCAGCACTAGTTTTAGACATCATGCACGTCATTGTTATACTTCGTACCCAACTTCTTGGAATGAGAATTGATCTCAGCTAGACCACGTAGCTGTTGTAGATGGCGGGGTTCCATTCAAGACTGCATTCTTTCTGGAGTACATACTTGGATTCAGATCATGCGTTGGTACGCTGTCGTTTTGCTCTTACTTTTGCTGGACAACGACCCCATCGACAGCAACGACTGGCTGTTGAGAAACTGGCTAAGTCGTCAGTAAAGCATAAGTACCAAACCAGCTTAGAAAGTTGCCTTAGTAGTACTCACTCCGAAGATGCTGATAGCTGCTGACCTCAAATTTCACAGGCCATTCAGAAAGCAGGTACTGTAGCATGCGGCACAGGGGTACATGGACTAAACAAACATTGGATTTCAGAGAAATCTCTGGAGTTGTTAGAAGCCAGACGGAAGGTTCCTCCTGGTAGTTCACATAATAGGTCTAGAAGAGATATCCATAGGAAACTGAAACGTAGATTAAATGCTGATCCTGATGCTTGGTTAATGAAGAAAGTCAAGGAAATGAGAACCGCCTTTGCTTCAGCGAACACTGGCAAACTCGTTAGGCTTATCCGTGTTACTGATCCCAGGCTACCGTCTATCAGTAAAGCTGTCAACTAGACAGATGGCACACTAACTTATAAGAAATCCAAAAGGTTAGAGCGATAGCGAAACACTTTAAGTGTCAATTTAGCTGGCCTCTTGTTTCTACTGTTTTGTCTCCACAAATTTATGATGTGGCACCCTGGTCAGTAGATTTGGAACCACCCACTGAGATTGAGGTCCGCAATTGCATCTCGGCTCTCAATCGTAATAGGGCTGCTGGTCCAGATGATATCGTGCCGGCACTTTTCGAAGAGGGTGGAGAGGTGTTAGTAGAGGCATTAACTCAACTGTTTCAACTTATGTGGACTACAGAGACCATCCGTCCATGCTGGGGTCACTCGGTAATAGTTCCCATATTCAGTAACGGTATCAGGGACTCTTGTGAAAATCACAGGGGAATTGGTTTGACCCCAATCATTGCGAAGGTTGTGGCATCCATTATACGTTGTCGACTCAATGCAGCTCGAGAGGCAAACATTATGGAGGAACAGGCAGAGTCCCGCCCTGAGCGGGGATGTATAGATCACATTTTTCACGCTTCGTCAACTTCTGAAGCAGTGTTATGTGCACCACCGACTGACAATTGCCATATTTCTCGACTGTAAAGGTGTGTCCGATTCAGTTGATCGATCTACACTTTCAGAGTCGCTCAAACGTAACAATTTGCCGATGATGTATGTCAACAGAATGTTACTGTCGACGCTTTATTAGCATAGTTCAACTGGGGTTACGGTTTACGGTGAATTGTCTGACAGTTTCAGCACCATGAACGGCGTTTGTCAAGGCTGTCCATTTTCACGATTTTTGCCTAATTTTGCCATAGATGAAATAATGGTTGACTGTCTGCTGTACTTACAAACTGTTGGCATGAACCTCCTACTTGGTGAAAGACTGACTGATCTTGATTATGCTGACGACAAGGTGTTGCTGTTTGACAACTTTCAGGCGGTACAAACAACGCTAGTGGCTATTTCGCGTTCTGCTTGGTACTGGGAAATGCGTTTTGCAGCTTCAAAATGCAAAGTGCTCCTGCAAGACTGCTGTCATTATTTAAATTTGATGTTAGGTAGTGAAGTCATGGAGGTTGTTGACCATTTTGTGTACCTGGGAAGCTGCATGGGCAGCGGCGGCAGTGGTGATTGAGATGTTGGGAATGAAACAGAAGCGCGTATCTTTGAGGCTAGGGTGATGTTATCGTTGTTTGGCCGAGTTGTGTGTGGTGTACATGCATTTATTTATGCGGAGACGTGGAAACCGTGCGGAAACTGTCTTGCTGATGGTGCCTTATTTTCACCTACAGCTTGTTTGTTTGTTTGCAAAGTGTAGACACCTTGATGTTGATTGGTTAAATATATACATGATTATTTTCTCTTAACGGGTAGGTCCTTTCACGTCCCCTTCCTTTTCCGCTCTGTGTCTTCTTTTACAGGATTTGTTCCTTACTCTACGGTTGTGTGGCAGTTAACCATCATTTTGAACTTCTGTGATGTATTGTTATCTATGATAATGATGGTGTGTGCTACCTTGTGTATGTACTGTTGTTACGTATTATATATATATATATATATATATATATATATATATATGCCTGACCTTGAATCATGCAGTTCTTATGTGTGCAGACACGCCACGCGACGACATGCGAGTTGGTGTTATGGCAGGAAAACATTGCGCAGTACAATAGTGTTAGTGCGTTTGATGTTCTCAAAAATCATTCATGTTTGTCCACGTTTATTCAGCTTCTTATGGTGTTCTATACAGTTCCTGTTACTTATCCGACTTTCATTCAACCACACAAATGGTGTTCACACCGCTGTGTATGTTAGCGCGTAATGCTGTTGTTAGAGCTGGATTACCTCTACACTCGTGTATATGTCCTAGCTTTATCACGTGATCAAACACACTGTTGTGTCTCTGCTAGTCTCACACGTGGCGTTGGTGTGGTTATTGCAAATGTGCGGTTTTACCTGTTCACACGTGCAGGTTTATCTGTCTACTCGCTGATGCCTTCACATGCTCGTATTGCGCGGATTTTGTTGTTGGAATAGCTTGGTAAATCACTTAACACAAAACTGGCCTGCTGGTTGTGAGTGTATGTTTGTAGAATCTATGGAAATGGTATAGAAAATCTTAGTTGCTCTTGTGTTAATCATGAGCAGCGACCTTGTCTGTTTCAGATGGTTGCGTTGACGTTTGACGTCGGAATGGTTGATGGCGCTATACCTGACGTGTACATTGTAGCGAACATACTCTGTAATAACTGTTCTTTTCGGCTAATCTGAAACAGTCTACTGTTCTATATTGAACTTTGTCAGAAGAAAATCTCTTACTTCCATCCTGACAAAAACATTTAGGTTGAACTCCTACCTATGAGATTAAGAGGCAATTTTTTTTAGTGTTTTTGCGTGGTGCTATTTTTACCCTAGTTTGCAGCCCTCATTTTACTGATGACTTTTCCGTAGTTCATGCGCTTAACGTAAGTAGTAGCTTGCCTAGGTTTGAATTTATCCGCCAAGTCCCAGTGCGTTCTGGCACAGTGGAAGTTCTTCGTATTTGTGTATGCGTGCACTGTCCCTTACTCAGGACACTCTCGTCCTTTGTATCTATCTCTTTTGACACACCCATCATTGTATGGTCACTTGAGTGACAGCTAACTGTGATACAAATTACAATTCGGTTGCTATTGGCAACTTTTTTCTTAGGGAAATGCATTTTAGTGTACCTGGATGTGCTCACGTTCTACGCATACCACGCTGCTGGTGATTACTGTTGATCTTCGATGACAAGTCTTTGCGTTACATCACCGGCTTGACAGTTGAGCTGCCGCATTCGGCATTGCCGAGTGCGTTGATAGGGTTTCATCAATTGGGTTATTGGCAGCGATCAACAGTCTCAAGTGACCTACTTGCAACTACAAAGATCAGATAGACGCTAACCCATCTTGCGACATCTTTGGAAATGCAAAGTGTACATCATACAGACCAGCAATTTCACCAAGCGATTCATTTTCGTCTGTATACTCTCTGTAGAATCTGTCAGGATTCACGGCTATACGCAGTCTATCGGGGCGGTTGTAAACCTCTTGATTCAGGGCAGAACAAGACGGAATGTTGAAGGTTTACTCAGATAAAACTGGTTCTGTACATAAATAAGCAACGGTTACCAAATTATACAACTTGCAACCAAGTGAACTCTGTGCACGGAATTTAACCGTCGGCAAATACAAACCAATAACACGGTAGCGTAAACAGTTCAATGCGGCGGTATAAAACAAACAAAGAGCGAGTTCAAAGGGAAGGTTCATAGTGTCGGAGCAGGATTGGTTACGTGTATTAATGTAAGAAACGTTCGGCCAGTAATTAATGTAATCAATATAGGGGTATATATGTGTAGGACCTGCAGTACGATAGTTTGACCAATGGGGTATGGGGATCAGTTGAGATTGGCATTGTGCACACAGCCCTCAACAAACGGTTAGTCGATTGGCAGAGTCGCTGCGCGGGGTGTGACGGTCCCGTGGTTCGATCCTCCGGCCTGGCTATTGCCATCCAACTATCAGTTTCAGTTGGAGTGATCTGAGCACAACTTCCATAGATTTTGGTCTGAATCTACACTCTCTATGGTGCGACTGGATAAAACAATGTTGCTCGTATGCTCAAAGTCAATGGACTTATTGAGATGGATGACCAATTTGGGGGTGCGAGTATTCTAACAATCGATGGAATATCTCAACGCGGTGGTAAGATATGTCGAAAGCCCATAGTGAGTGAATTGCGGAGAACACGGATGACCGGTTGAGCCATGTGTCAGCGAAATCGGACTAACAGACGAGGAATGGGAGGCCGAACACCCACAATAGAAGGCGTCAGTCACACACACACAACCCAGGCAGGACTGCACGCGGTGTGTGAGAGGAAACCGCCGCTGTGTTGTGAACTGGACTTCTGTCTTACAAACGCGAGCGAGCTCGTAACCTGGGAACGAGTGAGTTGGACAATAAAGATTGTGGTTTATTAATCGAATTCCTGCTGCATTGTCACCTGTCAACAATTCTACTCTAGAGTCCATGGAACCTTCGACTATTCTCTCAGAATATCGTTTATCACATAGTTGAAGTTGATGAGAGTTGAAGTTGATGATGAAGATCGGATATTCTTGTTGAACACCACTTATAGTGGTCAGCGCTCCAGATGACTACCCTTATGAGCCTACTGAGACCTCAACGAGTTGATATACTTCACTGCGGTCCCCGCCTAATGGAGACTGTTCCAGAGAGCTTGTTGAACAACCGAATCCAAAGATGGCTTTGAATCCAACAATTTCACGACCGTTGGCTGGCTCATGCCTGTTGTAAGGCAAACACATGATCGATGCATTCACGACCACGGTGAAGTGCTGCTTGTTCTCTTATCCGGTTTTCGAAACCACTGCATTGTAATGCGTACCTTGGACGCGACAAAAGCGAAGATGATGTCTA
Source organism: Paragonimus heterotremus (assembly GCA_013368495.1). Taxonomy (NCBI): domain Eukaryota; kingdom Metazoa; phylum Platyhelminthes; class Trematoda; order Plagiorchiida; family Troglotrematidae; genus Paragonimus; species Paragonimus heterotremus. The sequence goes on from LUCH01002956.1 coordinate 18,265, forward strand.
GTTGATTCTCATATGTTCTGGCACGTTAAAAAACAATCAGGGAAGACGTGCTTCAGTCGCGAGAAGTCTTTTTAGTTCCCAACATGGAACGAATGAATGTGGTCAATTTAAGCAACAGTCTTATGTCGTCATCTTCGAAAAGAGCTGGGGCGGGCTAGTTCTGATGTGGAACTTTACGGTGTTTCTATAATTTAAGCTCCGAAGTTACTTCGGTTTCTGACGGAGGGTTATCGGGGCTGTCATAAGTAACCGTGCAGTCTGCACTGTTCACCACTGAATGGAATGTCTCTGATAACCTGGACTGTTGTTCAGATCAGTAAGCCTACCTGACAGGTCGCCTCAGCAAGTTGTCTTATTCACACATAGTCTTTTTACTGACTTATGACCGGTCAATGCATCTACAAATCTGAAGGAATAGCGCACACGACTATTTGCTAATGAAAATGCCTTCTACTTCTTAGTTTGTTCACGATCCTTATGCAGCTTCTTTATATGTTTTCTCTTTACAATTTGATTTATCAGGTAAGCTTTGCGGATCTTTCGCGATCTCATCATAGTTTTGTGTCCGAGTTCACGTTGGTTATTCTCTTACTTTCAACCTGGGGGATTACTGAGAGTTTGATCATGTGCTCCGTTGAATCAACAGAACCTCACTTCTATCGTATCTGCAGAAGTTTCACATGACTGTCTAGATTTCTATCAGATACTCGCTTGGGTCACCCCTCTGTTGTGTTCTGAACAGCTTAGCTGTCTGCGTGCGTTTGGTTTACATTTGTGGCTGAATTCCCAACGAGACCTTTTATGACTGTGTATACGTGATCTCTGAGCAAAATATAAAAAGTGAGCACGAATAACAATGTGATCTGAGTTCATGAGGCTACTCCAAAATGAACTACAATGTTTGATGAAATGGTGCCACCGATAGCTAACAGCGGTACGTTCACTTTGCGTCCATGGTTAGGTTGCACATGGCAAGCGATGAACTGCCATCTTTCATGATGAAATGTGTAATTCGATAAGTGGAATTCGTGAGAACGACATAATCCGGTCGTCATTGCCACTAAGTCGCACTCAGAAACCAAACACTCCACCCCGTCAATTTCCTTGTGGAGTAAAGCAATTAAGTCGTACGTTCTGATCGCCAGCAAGCACAGTGATGTACGCTTGTTTGATCTGTCTCTGGAGATCAAAGACGACTGGCGGTGTTTTTGACTATGTCTAATTTAGTGTCTGTTCGAACATATGTAAATGTTTTCAAATAAATAACGTCTGTCTAGTCTCTGTTGTGGGGCGTGGTGCTAAGTCCAACGGCACACGAAAGACGATTTACTAGTATCCGATCATATAAGCTTTGCTCTACCTCGGAGTTCAATACGTTTCCCACTCCAGCGTGACCGCGAGCTTCTGCTTCGTTCTCACCAGAGACCACGGGAAAGAACTGCTGATTCAGAACAGTATACACCGGCGAATTCAAGTGATTAACAGTGGTGGAGTGGCAAATATAAGTTTCAGTGAGAGCAACCAATAGACTGGCATCCTAAGTTGGAAAAGAACAAAAAACTCTTGCGTCTTTTTTCACGAAGTTACTTTGAGTTGGTCAGACTATTTTGTGTAGGAAATTCGTCGTAAACAAAGAATTCGCTTTTGACAACATGAAGCAAATATCACTGGTCGCACGGGTGATGATCGTTGAGGTGACCAAAGAGCTCTTATACAGTGATGTTAATGCATGATCAACATATAGCAAAATAGACACCGTGGCTGTAACAGATAAAAGAAATCTTAATGCGATTTTTGATTGCATAATTGTGTGGTTAAATCATACATTTGTCTGTAGCAACCCCCGTCGTCTGATAAACTACTCGTCCATAGTGGCCTACTGTCTTTTATTTCCAGTTTTGTTAGTGCGCTGTATGTTGCAGGTTTCGTTTAGTTTTCCTTCCTATTTCAACGTAAAACGCATCATTATGTACATACCTGTTGAAATTCTTCTTGCTTTACATTTCCACCACCATTCTTCCCTGCTTAGATGTTCTCTTCTCCCCTCCCAAAAAAGATTAGGGTCTCGTTTTTAGGCTAGCTTATCATCTGCCTAATCAGCTTAGGCCGATTGGATTACAAAGGCTTCCAATCACGTGACTGTTCTCGGTCTTACTCCTTCTTGTTTATACTTGATACGTGGTGTACGATTGATATCGTAAGCGATGAACCGCAAACCACTTGTGGTGACGTTTGTGCCCAAGCGCCCTTTTGTTTCGTTGGCCGTTACAAATCATTCCGGAAACATGTGTCACCAACTGTACAAGTGGAAGTGCTGCTGACTCTATGTTAACGATGTGTTAAAATCGAATGTGTCTGTTGTTGAGTTAATCTACTTCGAGTAATCTTGAAGGCCATTTAATACATTCGGATAAGGTATAGAACCTCCTTTGTCCTGGCTTGTACAGTCCCTGATGGTTGTGTCAGCATCTGAATTAATGGTGCACCCTGAGAAAAAGACTTGTGGATCACGTTTCGAATTGTAGTCCACGTGTAAACGTTTTTCAGTGCACAGTTCATCGCGAGGTTCTTAACTCAACTGTTCTGTCATGACTTCGTAAGGACGTTAACTTAACCCATCGGAATAGTTATCTGCGTCAAGTGAACTCCGCTAAATTCCCGGAGTTTTGTTAGCCTATGTGACGCAGCCGATTCGATCACAGTTATCTGTTGTACCGTTTGATAAGTTCCTTAAAGCAAAATGCCCGTACTGACTACCTTTCTGTGAACTGAAATCGATTCCTTCGACGCCGCGAACGTTTATTTCAGATGACGTATTGTGGCTTGAATTAAGGCTCCACGATCATCTTAGATTAATGGTTTGATTATCTTCTAAGCATTAATCCTTCTTCAGTAAAGGCAGGATGGTGTCCTTGAATAAAATGTGCACGATTGAGATAAACCTATGTCCAAGGGAGGATTATCACAACTTTGGGTACCAGATGCTTTCGTTCACGAATGGAGAATCAGGCCGGGTGCTAAATTACGGACTATCCAACAACATTGTGAAAACGATTCGGGACCCCTCCGATCAAACAGTAAGATCGTGTCAGCTATTGACTTCTGTACATGGATAGACTAAACGGACTAACGTTAATTAGATCAGAACGATATGAAACACACAGATATGAGCTATCCAGTTTTCCAGTGAGGGAGTGAATAGCTAAGGTGATTGCCGGAGAGACAGGTGTACACAATTGGCTTCTGTCCTGTGGAAACTGGCTAAAATACGAATTTAGTTAAATCATAGCCCCTTTTATTAATTCTGACGGTTTCTGTGATACAGATATACGGACTTAGTCGACTAAATGAGTTTGAAATGTTTGATATCTAGTAGAAAACAGGATTGACTGTTTATGGCGTAGCTCATAATTTACTGTCAAAAAGCCGTGCGGTGGACGTATCTTTGGATACTCAAAAGTCAGAAATTTCACACCGTAAAATTGGACTTCCATAGTTGTTAACATTAAAATGTTTTTGTGTTACAGGTTAGCATGAAGTAAAGTGCGCTACGAAGTTGTGCCGTTTACAGAAATTCTGTAGTAAATACTTGTACATTTTACAGTGTATTGTTGGTGGTAAATTTCGATCCAGATTGTTGCACCCATTTCTAATTGATCCATGATCTCGTTGTATCACTCATACGTTTACCTGTATATTTTGTTATATCGAGTTTTAGGCGAACAAACGGGTTAATTTTGTGGACCGTATGATCCGTTGACATGTAGAACAAAAGGCCACAAATGTCGAACTACGCTCTGGTGGCAAGTGCGTATCAGAAACGGTATTTAACATAAATATTCGCAAGGAAAAGTTATCGGGTCAATTTAAGGACATGCTTGAACCACGCTACACCTTTTTACACTGTATTTCCAGTTTTGCACCAAAGATTTTCTGTTTGATATTTTAAATTTTTCCGTTTGGTGCAGTTACTTTTGCACCTGTCTACGAGCCGGTCAGTGGAACGTAATGGACGGTGTGTATATCGCCCGTTCATATCGACCATGATAAACTGCCAACCATAAAACATCCCGATTTAAGTGAAACATGATAAGCAACCACTACTGACGTCACACGCTCTTATCGTTACAGGTAACCATGCGATAGCAATGTGGAGTCTTCTCGCACTGACCACATAGTATTAGATCGCGCCTGCGTTTCATGACACGGCAGACCTGCATGAAACGTAGCATCCGTCCCTTATGTGGGTTATAGTGTCTCAAGGTCAATTAGGCACATCCATCGTTCCGAGCGACTGACCTGGTGACCGTCAAAGACACGGTCGGTACGTCATGTTGAGTGATGAAATTAGACAGTAGGTCATTGGAATATTTCGAGAGGATAAAGTAACATACTGGATCATCGAAATACTGAAATGTTCAAAGTAATGTGTTAGGAGGCAAATCTCCTAACGAAACAGTCAGGACACATCACGCCATATCGATCGGCCGGTCCAGTTCGGATGGTATGGTCGTGGGTGGTGGTATGTTTCCACTCGTCTAATCAGATTGCAGATATGCGTTCGAACGCCTGTGCGCTATCTGGACTGTGTTTTCTCGCGTTGGCTTCTGATGCTCCCTGTAACGTGATTTGATCTGATGTCCTGACTAACATATATGACCGCTTCATTTGATTCACTCTGTGTCTGTCGGCCATTTATGGTAGTCGTTTCCTCCTGTAAATTTAGAGCCTCTGTGGCCTAATTTTGACTCGCTGTTCCAATAAATGGTATTGCGGCATCTTTTCTCTTTCTCGGTTTTGAGTCAGTCGATTGGGCGTGTAACCAAGGCGACAATCCAATAGGAAGTAAGCTCACAAACATTTTCCAAACCCGTATATGAGGAACAGTTCATTGGCAGTGGAAGTGGAACGATGCTAACTATGCAATGACTCATTAAACTAAGTTGACGTAGCTTGCTATATTCAAGTAGTACTAATTCATAATAGAATTTTCACTCGAGCTCCGCTTGGCAGTCGTCCGAATTTGGTATAATGGATAGCAAGATAACTGACAATAGTTGTGAACAGTGTTGGTGTTGTTCGTAGCTCGGGTTGATGGTTTTGATATACCAATAGCAAAATAGTGAAGTATGTACACATTTTCCAACATGGACTTGAAGCCCGTCTACTGTCATAACGGAGACCGATTTTTAGAGTTGTCTTCTCGCTGTCCACCGAAATCCTTGTGTCTAACTCCAACTATTGTTCATCAAAATGACCACATCTCGTGCATAAACGATGGAATTTCGTGGAAGCGTAAAGTAACATCTACAAAACGACATGTTTACGGGTTTCGCTGCTCTCTTCATTGATTGTCATTAGTTCATGAACAGCGCAGTCGAACAATGGTAAAACTCACTGAGATGATCTGCCATCTTCTGTAATCTTTCCAGTTACGGACTGTGTGAATCATCTTGATCTCAATTTTGAAGACAAACACTGTGTTGGAGAAAACTTATACTTAGGGAGTACACTCACTAGCTTACTGACAACCGTCTTCGATCCTGTGTACGGAATCATCGTTGTGTTGTGTTGACGTGTTGGTAACAGTATTGGACTGTCACTCCCACAGATCCTGGCTTCTTGTTTGTCGTAACTGATCCGCTTTAGATTTATATCACTTAACGGTACCCGTCTCACATATGACTTTACGTTGGATGACACTACACAGCGTAGTTATAACCATCATTTATCCTTCTCGCACCGTGAGAGACAATTCACTCCAACATCAACTTGGATCCACTAGTGTTGTTTGATCGAGAAAGTTTGGTAATACTCTTATTTCAGTTTCACACTGCAAGTTACTTCTGGATCTTTCTTAACGTCAAAATTTGGTTTGTAACAAGTGAACTATAAAAGTTTTATGCACTCTGATTGTCAGTATTATTTGGTACCACCAAATGTGGAGCTGTGTTGAAGATTTTCTACTGCTTTGATCACGTGTTTGGTGATGCCGGATTTCAGTGGGTCAAGCTTTCCTGGCCCCTAATTTTACAATATGGCACTCATGGGCTGTTTTTTATTTCATTGTTAGTGTTTTTCCACCTGATAGATCTGCCGATATATGCGGATGTTTTTTATAAGGATAGTTGCAAAATATTAGTATGTAGTTTGGTAGACGTGTTAATTGCGTAGACTGAAAGTCCGTGATTTGGCTAGATTCGAACCGGTGGTAGATAGTGCGTATTTTTATATGGTTTGTGCCGTACCTGTTCTATTCGGAAGTTATGTCGACAGCGTGGAATTTCCGCATTCGGAGTGTATTTACTATGTCTTCTTACTGTTTATTTGGTGTCCACAGCGTGATATGGTAGGTAGGCTGCGTGGATAAATTAATCACACCCCTTATTTGTAATATCACAAAAATGCAGTCACTGGAATCTGTTATGTGCGCCCCATAGAATCGTGATTGGCGAAATTCACTTAGCTTACTCAAGGAATGACAGATGTTGGTTCAGTGTGTTGTCTTTTGGGTACTACACTCAAGTCTGCCATGAGTAGCCAGTCCCAAGGAGACCAAAAATTAGTGTATGTGAATACTATAACTTTTTTAAATTAGTAATATTGACGTTCGTTGGTTTTGCGATTTGTCTCATATATCACATAATCATGCAGTTCTCAGTGTCCTTTCGTACGGTAGTAAATTTGTTAACTCTCACATTTTAACACTCTCAATTTGTGTCACACAGTAGTATGGGAATTGTTTCATCATTGCAGTCGCTGTGCTCTAATTTACCTTCTGTTTGCCAGTTAGTACCACCTGCATGTATATGAACACAATATGTGTGTGTTTGAAGGTGCCAAGTATTAAATTCCGGACGATATACTGCTTTTTAAACGTTTCTACCGTCAACAGGCAGCTAAACTCATTAGATATAACACTGCTATACATGTAAACTTTGGTTACTACACTGGGTCACCGGCCAAGTGGCTTTTGATCAACGTCTGTTGTGCCGTCGTATCTGTTGATCTCAAACTCTCAAACAAAACCGAATAGGCTAAATAAATGAAGGTTTATTTTACCATTGTCCACATCACTTACTAACACATCCTCAAATACCTTTCGTTAGTTCCCATGGCGGTACCGCAGTATATCAACAATGCGTTATGATACGTCAGTGACGTTCTGACCAGGCATTTGATGGAAACCAATATTGTAAAAGCCGTTGACCAAATCTTTCGGGTACGTCACATCACACGCGTTCTTAATACGACTCAATACATAAAGAACTTATTCCTATTGCAGCGTTACACTTATCACTAGCATCGATAAATCACGTGATCTTTTCGAAGAATAGCTTTCAGAATTTGCACCTAAAAATCTGTAGTAAAAAGAGGTCAGGTTGGCATTAAATACATCCTTATTATCACACCCGCTTATCGAATGTGAGAAATCCCGACATCATTTCACAGTATATCCCTTCCATTACAGATTTGAAGACTGGTAAATCAACCAACAGTACTTACTGTTGGCGTTTCCAACCCACATTTCAATCTAATAACGAGAACACCCTTTTAAGACTCACAGTCTTTCTAAGTTGAATATATTGGTCAGCTGGATAGCTGAATTTCGCTTTACTTTTTTCGCATTTTCGTGAACAACTTATTTGTGTTTTCGTTCACATCTTCAAGCCTTTGGTTCCAGCTTCAGGTAGCACCCTGTCACAGAGACGTCGGCATCGATGTGATTACTGATCAAGCCCTTATCTACCACAATTCGCTGAACGGTTCTCTGCAATATCACCCAAACAGCATTGTCTTTCGGCCTCAGAGATCGTATTGTATTGAATACTCACAATACTTACCTCCATCAGGAAATGTAACAACTGAAGACTGTCCAATTCTTGTGCTATATTTCGAGACTGCAATTGTGCATACATATATGAGGTCAGATTTATGCCAATTTGGAGGTCGGCAACAAATCAGAGGTGCACAGTAGCATGACGCAATTTGTACTGAAGGAAAAAACAACCAGATTGGGGGCTCATAGTTTATGGGAATCTCCCTATAAAGAATCTGAGTGCATTGTGTTCTAACCAAAATAACGGTGTTGCTAAGTAGTGTGATTTTTTTCAGATGGCTTTATAAGTGTTCGGGTGAGAACACTATGAATATGCATGAGAATGAAAACAGCGCTGATTTGGCTCGTAAACATTGGCCGCTTTAAAAAACGATTATTACTATGTTTGAATGTGATTTTTTCACTTTGTCATTTTTGGAATCAAAGTGATACTCCCAAAGATAACCGAAATCCGTAATTGGCTATCGTTCAACTTTTGTACTACTTGGTTACGTTCACGTGTGCAAAATGTTTCTCCTACTGTAATTCACTGCTTCGCCAGCTGTTTAGGCTCTATTTTGTTCCATTTTGTCGAAGGTCGGTTAGTGTGGTATGGAATTTTGCGAATTTGTCCAATATTGTTAGGGCAGATCGATTGATTGTTAGAGCCATCCCAAATTAATGCATCAACTCTCTTACTCTGGTCTCCTGAGTACATACTGCTTAACTGTCTTGTGACAACTTTCTACCATGCTGCGGAGCCAGATGGCTGGGTCATATGCCCTTCTATGGTTACCGATCCATTGTGCACTTTATTGATCGTGCTTCCATAATTCTCCTCTATTACTTCAAAATACTGCACTAAAACGTTTGTGGGGTTTGTTTTCTATTTGCTCTCGGGTTGTTCATAGCCATATTTCTCCACACGAGTGAAGAAGCATACCAGCAATCCTCTGGATTGCAGCAAGTCATGTGATTACTGCATAGGCTTGAACCGATGTACCAATTCTTTTACCGGAATACACACCCGTCTTCTCGAATATTGTGGTATAATCGGTTTACATTGGTTTGCAGCTAAAGAGAGGGGTTATAGTTGACGATGCGATGGTAGTTTAACCACCACCGTGTCTCAGTTAGAGGTCGTATCTGGTGAGCATCTTCCGTCTTGCGAAGCGGAACCGCTACTGATCGAGAGTTTCGGACGCATTTTTACCTTCTACCTTTGATGCGTACGTTTAATCGCACACATCGGTCTATCCAATTCGATGTTTAAGACCGAACAATCTGGTTCAGCTTACCGACGAGTGTGCTTGCATTTAGATAGTGAAACCGTGCATTTAACATTTTGTCAGGGAAAACAATTATTCAGCGTTCGAGCACGTCCTCACATCTTACCCTGATCCGTTTCCCGAGTGGCTTTCTTAACGTTCAGAATATCCGGCTATTTAAAATACCGTAACTATACGTTTTTATTTTTCGTATATCGTTTGCACTCCTGCTTGCAACGTTGTTGGTCTTTGTGATTTGGTTACTGAGAGTCATTCACATTAGCCTTACGCGGTGTTGTGTGCTTCTGCGATCACAGATTTATGAAATAGACGACTAATTGTGACGTATTTGAACTGACATCACCTTGGTTAACGTTTTTATTTGTGACCCGACCTTAGTCTCCTGGCTTTCCTGGCTAGGAGCAGCCTGAGGTGAATCGATATAACAGTCAGGTAACATGATGAAAGCTAGTTCATCATTTCCCTCATTACGCGCTCTTTGTCGAGTTCCCAGCTCTGTGGCATAAGTTTCGTGACTGTTTTTTGATAAGTGCTCAAACGCATGTAAAACATTCACATGCGCTGTAAATAGTAGATCGGATTTATCTCACTGGGTCCCTAGACACCAAGGGAGACGGTGGTTAGTCGGCTTCAATGACGTTAATGTGGTCGTTGCTTAACTGAAGTAGTGAACTATTAGACTAGTAAAGCAACGAGTCGGTGAGCAACCACAAAGAAACTGGTGTCATCTTACTCACACGATACTCGGGTTTTTGTTTGCAGTTCCCCGTTGCCTACAAGACATAGACATGTATACCTGGGCTCTTAGACCACAGATAATTATGGGCTCCAAACATTTTGTTCTCTTCGTCTTTTTTCATTTACTGTTCGTTTTTACTTCTGTTCAGTTTACTTAACTTAGTGGATGTTTCTAATTACTCATTTTACTACACATGTTGATGAATACCACGGCTTGTGCTCTACGTTACTCACGAAGCTGGCTAACTGGAATAGTATTTTCTAAATTAGACGTCAGTTAGACATACCAAACACTTTGGTTGCGGTTGAATAAACATGCGTTTCCTGTCACGTGGGTGGTATACACATTCGTTAGGCATTCATTTGTGCAATCAGTGAACGTGAGCATAACTATGGTTCAGTGAGTATTCTCCTCATGACTACTGTCTGCCAGGATCTGGTGCTGATTACTTGAGATTAAATTGATTTTTTTTCGATTTGTCTTTTTTCCTTTCTTTTTTCGGACAGTTTTTGATGCAATACACACGTAGTCTTGTTGGCTGATCTGCTGTTCCGTCTGTGCTCAACGGAATCGTTCTCTGCTTATTCATTTAAGTGCTTATGTATGAGTTAATGCTAATGCTCGGAATCTTGTTTAGATCTGAAATGAACGCTATCGGTCCGACAAAGCCGGCAGTTGTAACATATTCAATAGACGCTACATGGATGCGTGTATGCTTTGTATCTAGTTGCCTTCATCTTCGCATCCTCCTATAACAATAGCTCTTTTCGGAACGGGTGAAAAATGCGGGATCTTTGTTTTCCATATTTACTCAAAGCACATTAATCAAAAACCAAACGGGCCAATTAATTTGCTTTTGTGTGTATGCGTTTCATGTTCATGTCAATTTTCTATGCTTTGTTTGTTTCACTACATGCTTACAGCTGCTTCTCTTGATCACATTCTATCCATTCGTTCAGTTCCGCCCAACTCTCTTGTCTGTATTCTCGTGCTCTCTCTGTTTCTCGTTTGCCCTGTCCATCAGGTTGCTGTCAAGGTGATCGATAAAACTGAGCTAAATCGTGCCAGCTTACAAAAGGTAATGCCCACTTGTCGCTTCATTATCACATTCATGTGACTTGACTTGATTTCGTCATTATACATGTGCACGTATGCTCATTCTTGCGAGTTTGTCGATCATGTTTTTATCGCCACCAGCCCTTTTGTTCCGAATTCACACCTGACTTGAACCCCTTTATTGTTATGTTCCAATTATTTACCATTTGATTGTGAGCTGATGATGGTCGTGTTGTGTGTGTGCATGTGTGTGTGGACAGATGATGGCAGTAATCCTGACGTGAATTTTCAAGAATATTTACTCGGTCGATATTTTATTGAGGGTCTTGAGGGACGTAGCCAATCCAACCTTCACGTATTTGAGCTCGGTTTACCTAGCCTGATTTGGGCTCGGTTGCTGGTCTTTCTTTCTGCAGCTGCACCGTTGAAACATGCCAGTGTGTTGAAGTATACGTATGCCTGCTCTCTAGTTCAAGTATCAGCTGACGAAGGCTTTAGATTTTTACATTACTTTTCAAATCTGGAACGAGCATATGCGACTTCCGAAAATCTCAGCATGATGCTTCTGCCTCACAATAATGGAAATGATATTGGTTATGCGGACGAAATTACAGTCGATTACAGATTACGTTGAACCGCTTACGTGATACGGCTAGTCTGTCAGAGATGTTCTGTGAATCTTCAAATTGTTAGGTTTTGTTAGTGGATTGAGTTAGTCCGTATTTTTTCATTGCTATTCCTGCTGGAAAATTGTATTCGCATCCCCTAATTGAGATGTGTCATCTCATTACGTTGTAGGGATTCGGATGCATGCATTTGTTCAGATTTTCATTGCCTCATTGCCACTGAATAGGTCAGTTGTGTGGGCAGTGCGACGATCCTGTAGCCAACTCGGTGGCAGGTAAGCGGGGCAATAAAACTACGAATTATACACACTGTTTGGATCACGAACTCTGTATATTGTGTCCATCTCACCACGCTTTGTTCAAGTGAACTTTTTCACTGTCAGTAGGAATATTAAAGGGGCTAGGCGATTACGTGGTCACGGAATATAAAAAAACCTTGTCCTCCCCGTTAACTACGATTTGATGATACCACCTGTCAGGTGAAGGACAATGCGACCGCGCATATCGTGAATCGGACGAGCTTTCGGATTTGATAATGTATCAAAGCTAAACATTCGTCCATCTCCCTAAGATTAGTCGTCCTGTGAAACTGGTTTTGTTTGTTCATCTGTGTTCTCTTAACCGCGTATGTATGTTTCATTCTATGATTTATTGAATCACTGTCATAGTCAGCGGCAGTCCATAGCACATATGGATATGACTGGAACCTAAGGATGTGTGCATTTAATGTGTGTAGGATACTGTATGTCAAAAATCGATACAATACGGTTAACTGAAACCTGTCCTTGTTGAGTGTTAGGAACTCGAGAGAAACCAAAACCCATCAGACCGTGACCAGCGAACACTGGCTCAGTTCAGTTTCTGGGATCATCGTCTTCATTTTCAGCTTTCAAATTTACCTGTCTTTATCATAATTCGAGCTGCCGTCCACAAAGTAGCACAATAATAAATACTTAAGAATTCTATAAAACTGAACAGATGTG
>LUCH01002956.1:30876-49187 GCA_013368495.1 Paragonimus heterotremus
TCTTACGAATACATTCTCGCTGTGGATTGCGATACAATGCCATTCCCGAGTACATTTCCAGCCAGTTGTATGGATAGTCGTGAACTCCTCAAACGGCGCCAATCAACTTTTCTCGACGAAGCGATCACCGCTTTCATAACCTATGACTACAGCATCGTCTGATCGCCTTGCGGTCTCTTCCAACCATTATCAGCTACAGTGCACAATGTGTCAGACTCTCCATGACCTCTGGAGTATAAGATCCAACCAGTGAAGACTATTTTTATTAGCTCACTTATCGGTCATAAACTTGCACATTTTTTAAATGTACACCGGCAGATAATCGCGTTGCTCACAAAGCCAGTCCATTTGATGCAGACTAACTGGCAAGGGCGACAGTGGTCGTTTACCGAAAGTCTGTGTGCATCTTCCGATTGCGTGGGCGTGATCTCTGATCAATAGATCAACACTGAGCGCACGCATGCATTGTAAAGTTTGTCTTTAAGGGACAATAGGATACTTTTACAACGCCGAAAATAACGCTGATTAATAGCTACACTGCTGGATTTTGTCATTCCCATAGACTCTTCAACAGCAACAGTACAGATCGGTAAAATGACACGTTTCTGGGTGTGGCGATCGACAACAACAACACAAGGTCAATCCTCACTAAATCTGCTAACAACACTTTGCACTTTGTGGGCGCAAAGTGCAGGCCGGACATATTCAACACGACCTACATGTTCTCTTCAAAAGAACTAATTAAAACGGTATCGTCTGTATACTCACTATAAGTCAGCTCGCTACTTGACAGAGGTTCCACTTCCAAGTCCTCGGAACATCTGAGTGTTTCTTTCAATATCTCACGAATCACATCAATCACAATTGAAGAAGATGAGGAGGTCGGATATCCATGCGCAACACCACTTGAAACGGAGAGCGTTCGAACTCGCACAGTTCACTTAGAGTTGGCATACAGCTACTTCAGCATATTGAACTATTTCACTGAGGCTCTTATGTAATGCGCACTACCCTAAAGAGCGTATCAAGCAACCGTATCAAACGAATCATTAGGTCCGTAGATAGGACGATCGTTGGGTGATGAAAACAATGTATATAGGATTTAGTGTTTGTTGCAAGACAAACACGTGATCAATGCAGCCGCGACCATGATGTGAACCTGCTTGTTTTCTTATCGAACACTATGTTTTGAAAGCCGCTACTTGGTGTTATTCACGAATACCATGGATGCGACAGAACCGAAGATGGTGCGTGCTTACTTGTCAACTGACGTTCCGTCACGTTAAAAAACAATCAAGAAAGACGAGCTTTAATTGCAGAGAAACGTTTTAGTTCCCAACATGGAACGCATGAATGTGGTCAATTTAGACAAAGGTATCGTGCCATACTGTTCGAAAAAAGCTTGGGCGAGGTAGTTCAGATGTGGAACTTTACGGTGGTTCTGTGATTTAAGCTCCAATGCCACTTCAGTTTTCATCGGAGGATCGTCGGGGTTGTCAGAAGTGACCGCGCAGTCTGCGTTGTTCACCACTGGATGGAGTGTCTTAGGTCATTTGGACTGTTGTTTGGATCAGTCAACGCACCTTCCAAGTCGCCACAGCTAATCGTCTTATTCATTCAGTCTTTTCAGCGACATGTTTGCCGTCAGTGCATCGACAAATCTGGAAGAATAGCGCGCTCCCTTATTCACCGATGAAAATGCCTTTTTACTTCTTGGTTTGTTCGCGATCCCTGTGCAGACGCTTTGTGAGTTTTCCTGTGCATTGACGGTGGTTTCTACTGTATTCAGAGTCAGTGGAGCTTTGTCGGCGTTCGCTCATAAGCTCTGTTGAATTAGCAGACGCCCATTTCCACTTTATCTTTTGTATATCTTCAAAACATATCTTTCCACAGTAGGCTTGCGTATCTTTTGAGGTTTCTGTCCGGTGCTTACTTTGATTACTCCTCTGTCGTTACCTGGGCAGTGTATTTATCAGTTTTTTCTAATGTGTATTTCGTCTATCCTCATTGCTCATTTTCCAACGAGATATATTCATGAGTAGTTGATTTCTAAGCAAGTGACCAAATAATGCTCCGGATCTCTGCACAAGTTTTTTCTTCACTTGCCCTCAAGCTCTCGACGATTGTCATCGTATTCAGAGCCGAAGACATACAGACCATGCTGAACAAGTTGAGTGCCCAGGCTGGTTTGTATGAAATGCGCTTCGCACCTTCAAAGTGCAAAGTGCTGTTTCAAGACTGAGGCAGTTCCCCTCCTACTTTCTTCATTGCAGGTCATCCGCTCGAAACTGTGTGCATTTTCACATACTTGGGTAGCACTATCTCGTCAGCTTGTAATATTGCTAATGAGATATCAGCAAGGATAGCAAAGGCACGAGTAACGTTTGCCAAACTACGTCATCTTTGGTGCCCGAAAGACGTTCGGTCGTCGCTGAAGGGAAGGGTATATAATGCGTGTGAGCGTTCCGTTTTGGCCTATGGTTCAAAAACGTGGCTTGGTTGCAACGAAGATGTCAGCAGACTTGCTGTATCTTACCATCGCTGTCTCTGCTAATCGGCCCACACTAAGTGGACTGATTGCGTGAGCAACACAACCATTTGTCGGCGCGTATTCTGGAATGCTCAGGATGCACAATCAATCAGTCAGTTATTCATGTTGCACACTGTGCGATGTTTGGGTCACGTACTCCATATGCCATCTGACCGTTTACCGTGCAGGGCATTATATACTGGTTGCTATGTTGATGAGGTTTATCGCCGTGACAGATATCTGGTTTTGCCACAGTTGCACAGGACCATCGAAACACACCTGTTCACAGCATGCTTTCATAGCTGCTGCAATTTGTTCCTAATGGTCGTTTGGTTCTCTCATCTGACTCGAACTGAGAAATGCCTATTTGTAAGCGTTCGCTACACTATCCCTGCTCGAAATCCAGTTAAATGTTTCTGCATTTGCGAGTGTATGATCTCTGTGGATGTGATACTACAAAACGAGCACGCGCAACAGATTGATCCGAGTTCAAGTGGTTGCTCCAAAATACACAGGATGACGTCACGTGTAACTGTTTGCTATATGATCGAGTTGTGATCATGACTGAGATGTGCAGGGCGGTCTCTGTGTGTACACTACTTCTCCCTCTGTTGAAATATGGCACTCGAAATATGGATGCCCTGGTTTACGCCTTACTACACCCGTCGTTCAGGATCGTCAGTGTGCTGCATCCGGAAACTAGACATACCACCCAACCACTTTTAAGGTTGTTTCCTAGTCGCCGGCTAGTATGCTGATGTCTGAGTGTATATCGTGTTTCAGAAAGTCGATGAGTATGTCGTAGACGCCATTCCTGGGAGCTTCCGGATAATTTTCCAGTGTACTGAATAGACAACCCTGTTCTGACTTGCGTTGGCACACTTCAGCCGATGTTTTATGCCTGACTGAGAATAAGCGACTATTCATCGGGATCTAGTCAAGCAAACACTGCTTAGCTATGGAACTCAGTGCGATTTCCACTCCAGCTTGACCACGAGGTTCAGCTTTTTTGTCGTCGGATACCCCGAGATAGAAGCGCTTAGAGGTGAATTGAAGTGTTTAACGGTAGTAAAATCTTAGTTTGTCTTTGACGTACAACATGCATCGAGCTTCAAAACAGTTTGCTGACATTGAAAGCGCCATTGTTTACCATTTGTCTCACCTTTATGGAACAATTATCACCTGAAGATAATGGAAAGATAGAAAGGTAGGAGGCAAAATAGAACGTGGAAGTCGTAATGGATGAATGATGTCACTGTCGGGAGGATGGTAATTTGCGCTACTTCCCGATCAGTTGTACCATGGAAGATGATTGACTTGATGTTACTCACTCTAATTGTCTGACTCAAGCGCCTGATCCACCAGACAACAAGAGGTAGATATTTCTTTGGAACCCAGTCCAGAGCTTCTTGTTTCCATGGGTGTGTTAACCGTTGACAGTGCTCATTGGTTGGTTTCTATATATTGCAGCCTGTATAGTACTGCTAATCACTATGCACATCAACTGTAGTAATAAAACGAATCTTCATTCAGAAATGTTATTCTGTCTGATTGGACTTCTTTTACATATGTGTATAAAGTTTGACAAACATGTCTGCTCACCAACATATTAGTAAATCATTCATGTGTTGAAGCCTTTCAGCAGCCTTCTTATCCTTGTTGGAACAGGAACGGAAACATTTGTTTATCGGTAGTTTTTTCTCTAGAAATTCGATGAACAGAGGTATCAGAAGGATTGTAGCATCTGGATCATTGACCAATGATGCGATTAACTGCCAGGTATTCATAATGATCTCGCTGTAACACAACGGATTCTACATCCACTCCGTGCTCCTGTTGCGCTCAATGCCCTGCTCAGTTTTAGCACACACAAAGGGTTGCGCAGAACAGTTTTGAGGTTATGAAATGGCATGTGCAATCAACATTGTGTGGTGGGACATGTAAACAGTCGCGATCACTCGTAAACAGGCCTATCCTGGATCCCAGCTTTTCCAGCACTATGTGGACACAGGTAACGATGTGATCACTAATCACGCGAAAGCAGTAGCGTTTGTATAAGTGGATGGAATACTACGCGTGTGCAATAAAAAAAGAAGGCGAGCCGAGGTAGACTGACACGTAGACACCATGGCTGGCCAGAAACATTCCTTCTTGTATTCTTTTTTATTGGATCTCAAAGTGAAGTAAGAACTTAACAGTAAATCGTTTATTACTCGTTATATGCCGTTTCCTATTGTATATCGTTTACTTCATGTATACTTCCAATTTTGCTACCCTAAACCGTTGCTGTGAGAGTCACCTGCCTAACGTGACATGATTTGGCTTCATATATCACGTAAACCTGGGTGTTTGTTAAGGTTAACTGGAAACGAGTATTCTCTAAATCTTATTCTTCTTATGCTTGCTTATTACTTTGGATAGGATAGTACACATGTTAAGCGATAAGATATTTTTAGGAATGCTCATCCACTTAAACCAACTACAACCAACAAAAGCCATAGATCATCTTAGAAACTGATGGAAGCGAGAGTCGATTCCACTAATAACTGATTGCTTGAATCGCCACATAAAATAATTCAGAACATTTCGATAGACACATTGCAATGGGGACTACCGGCCTGACTCCGCGAATAATGTTAACTCCATCATTCCTTAACGTTTGTGAGCTCCTCTACCGGGCACATTTCGGTCTTGTTCGTTTTCGTCAACTCGTGATTTGAACCAACAACGTATATTCCACAGCAGCCACAACTTATCTCCCCATGTGATATGCAGCGAGGCAATTGGGAGTATTCTTAAACCGTGTTGTTAGTTGGATATTCATTTCTCCTAACTGTGGCATAATGAATACAAAAGAAAACGAATTACTTTCGTAACCTAGAAAAGAGTCAATCGCGAAAACTGTGTGCTTCTGCTGAATGTCAACGGGCTTGTTAATTGTTGCTTTGAATAGAAACATAGAGATGTAAAACATGCTTTTCTTTGTTCTTTCAATTCCGTGTGAGTTTGTGGACTAACCGTTCCCAATTGAGTAAATTTGATTGCGAGTGATTAAGTGCGTTGACTTTCAAGGATTGTTGGTTTCGTGGAAAATAAATAGGCGAAGTTCATTCAAATATTACTTCTTTGTTCACCTTTCTCTTTTAGTTGAGCCGCGAAGTCAAGATTATGAAAATGTTGAATCACCCGAATATCGGTGAGTTTTTCTATCACTACTCATTTCAAACTGTTCTCTATAAATCGTTTTTCACAGTCCCCAGTTCAGTCAGTCACTACGTACGTTCACTTGTTCGTTGAAATCGGTACCTCCGATTCGTTACTGTTTTTCTTCTACGCTTGCTTCAGCCCCTTTGTGTTTTCGCTTATCTCAATGTTTCTTGGGTTTACGCGACAAGTAGATGATTCTACATTGATCAACCGTTTCGTTTTCCATCCCTAATCGCCCCCATACACAGTTCGGCTGTACGAGGTGATCGAATCGGATCGGCATGTCTATCTAGTAATGGAATACGCCCCGAACGGTAAGTTTTGGTCACTGCAAGTTCACCGTACATTATACCCAACATGATTGATTCTCAAGCACTGGACACATGGTGTGTTTATTTACAAGCAAGAGCAGTGGCAGATTCCCTCTTAATTAACATTGACACGATGTTTCACACTTGAAATATCTTGTGTTTTGCATAACTGAACTAGGTGTCTGGAGTTATCGTGATGTTTCTCGTGGCTAGTCCATTCGGTTAACCAGTACATTCTATTGATCTGACCTTTTGAAAGATTAATCAAGGCGCTAATTACATCCATCGTTTTCCGCGCCAATTGACCCACATCAACTGAACTGTGATCATGAGAACACGGCTATAATTCGCATGCATTTATTTTCACTTGTGATCGACTAATAAGCCAACTTGCGATCATTAAACCGTGAATTGCCCGTCAGATCGACTGCCACCTTTTGAAAAGATAAACACGAGCATGAGCTGTACAATCTCTTTAAATGAGTTATCCAGTTGGAATACATGCACAATCGGACCTCGGCATTGATCACTGTGATGGACTAATCAAAACACATGTTTTAAACTGCTCCTTCTACTCAAGCTTATCACCCGCCATTCAGTTTAATTTCTCTGATGCGCAGGTCACACTGCCGTCAGACTCGGCTCATGTGGCTCACCGTAACTTATATGCGTAAATGAAGAGTGTTGTCCATCGGTCTCATGGATGTGCAAGCAACCGCGTAACAGTTAATAGTTAGGACCTTCTGACGAATGCACTTACGGGGATCAGATTATGGGATTGACTGTTGATTGACTTTATCGTTTCCCCATGTCTTACTACAAGTAACTACGGGATGTAATCACTTCATACAATATTGCACAAATTCACCACGAATTTGTGAGCACAGGTTAGCTACACCCCATTGATGGTTCTTTTGTATAGTTTCTTCCGAATAAAAGTCATTCGGTTGCGTTTGTTCTGATGTTATGCGATTTATCTACTTTTTCATCCATCTCGCGTTTGAATGACTATTATTGGCTGTCCGTTTCATTCATTGCACTTTCGTATACTTTGACGAAAAGCACTATTTCCATCAGTGGAGGAAAAATAGCAGGTCACTGACTCATCGTTTTCCTCTCTATATGCAATTTACCCAAGTTCACTACCTCAGATGGCCTCTTGGCAGTGCGATTATTTGGTTATGCACAAAATCCTTAGCTAGACGTCGTGCACCCGTTTGTTTGTCTTGCCCGGGATTATCAGTAAAGGTGTTCTTGCTTGCGCTGATTCACACTGACAGTCGTTTTTCGCTGTCTGTAGGTGTGTTTATGTGTGTGTTTGTTCGGATCGATGCCTCCGTCATGTTTAAATCAAAACTAACCAGCGATTTTTCCATTTTTAACATTTCACCTACATTTTCCATGAATACTTTGGAAATTACACTTCTCTCTGGTTCAAACGAATTCGTCGGCATCAACAACCGTTGCTCGAAATTTCAACGACGAGGTCTTTCAAATCATGCCGATTGTCATAAGCACCTCCAAGTCTGGTTAAGCGTATAGTTTATTGTTATGCTTCAGTCCACCCGCCACATTTCCATAAGATTCACAAGTGGCCAGTTGTGCAGACAGCACAAAAGGAGTCGCGTAGGTTAGTAACTGTTTCACAGAATGGAGAAATCACTGTCTGAGGGAGAGAGAGGTTTTGGTGTTGGTATTGGTGTGTGTCTGAGGAATGACACAAATATCTACCGGCTATGGCTGATAGTGTCAAGTGGGTCACACTTAGCAGAGTTTCAGTTGGTTTTGTACGAACTGCTTCTGTACGAATTGGCATGGATCATAATATGTGATGATCATTTCCTCATCTGTTGATAACATTCTCACTCTGATTGTTCTGAAGTGAGCTTAACGGACCTTTTAAATGGGTTGGAACGCTTCTTCCTGTCTAGTTCGATTACCAGTGTCAATCATATGATGATCGATTGCACTCGAAATAGGCCCAATCGGACCGTTTCAAAGCCACTGAAGGAGGTTTTCACAAATTCGTCTCGATAGGCGGTATATGACTCTCCTTCCGTAATCGGCTTGATGGTAATACGTGAGCGTGTGAATGCAAGGCTCGGCACCACTACCGTTGAATGTTGAATCATACTATAAATCGTGCTGTAACATGGGCAATCTAAATTGCGCTGGAAAGTTTGCGGTTAATTATATCGTTGTTAACATCATGTTTATTTGGTAGACAGTTTTTCTGTCTCAGCCACCTGGACGAGTTAACATTTCATAATGGAGTGTACATTTTACTTACGAATCCTTCGGAGTAATCATTTTCTGTCAACATCCTTTGAGTGCACTTTATTTCATCCTAGAGAGTTTCCGAAGTATATCTTTTTTGTGCACTGTTTAACAGACGATGGACCAACTTCCTTTTGAACCTAAGAGGGATGGAATTTTAATGGAATAATTTGAATTTATCCGTCCAGTTGACGAAGCAAAGGTACATCATGTTTTAACTGGGTAATGAATTGTGATTTGAGATATGCCTTGTTTAAATCAGCTAATATGATTTGGGGTCTTCACTGTTTTGAATAGGACGGAAAATGTTTATATAACGCTTGTTAAGCTTGCTATTAGTGACTATATGCCGTTGTTCGGTGGTCTCTAGTTTGACCATGAAGATGTCTGCTAGCAGAGAGTCTAGAGATTAATCCATTGTTATCCCATCTTTCTGTCTATGGAGCCTGCCGCTAACTTGAAATTAAACCATAATAATTCTCTCAATCATCTTCCGCTATTGCCAATATGAACGTGATCGTTCTCGACATACATGCAGAGATAGTCGTTGTTTTCCTTTAATGGCACGTTTGTAAACAAAGAGGTCACACCCAAGGGAATCATGTTACGTTCGGTGACATTCAGTGAACTTATCTGGTCAACAAAGCCACAGTTGTCCCTCACACCACAGGGAATCAGTCGTGATTTGATGGTTATAGTATCTCCACTAACCACTGAGGTGAATCATGCCACTGCGAATTACAAATGTCCAGGATGGGTTTTAACAATGCTCCGTCGTTGTAAACTGTAGAGAAACCATACGAACCTGTGGTAATCTTTATCGTAGATATGATAGGCAGAATTTTTGCTCATCTGTAACATGTTATGGTTTCATTTGACAGGATAGTTTGGGCAAATGTTTATTTATTACTGTTGTTTTGTTTTTATTGTCTTCTGTGACTTCGTGTCATCTGAGAGAACTGATGCCATTTTATTAGAGTAGTCGGTTTCGATCAATCGAATCTATCCTTACTCCTTTGTCAGGCTTCATGATTAAAATATTCTGATTCGTTTGCAGCTTTGCTGTAACGTTCAAACGCTCTCTTGTTGGTAACCTACATTTCGGTGCTATGGTATCCAGATACCTATCATCATCACAGACAGCACTACGTCAGTAGTTCACAGTGATGCTTAACAGCCACACAAATTTTGAGTGGGCTGAGATACTGCCAAACGCCCAGATCTAGACGGGAGAACGATTATGGTTCTCAATCAGAGCCTCTAGCTCAACAGCTTGTACCTCAAGGCAACGAAAAGGTGGTAATGTACCAGAACCGGTACTTTATCCGGCAAAAGATGTCAACTTTCTCCAACCTGGAAGACCATGAGACCGTGGTTTGTCAGACCTCTACCTATTGGCCTGCCTGGTGTGGGTGACTCTGTCGGTGTGGTGGCAACACTTTCCAGTTTAGTCCATTAGATCTTTCAGATGTAAAACGTTTTGAATCGCAAAGATTACAGAGAAAGTCTACTGGTTCGCTTTTGGCAACAAACTGGAAGTGCTTATAAAAATATGAATTAGAATAGAGGACAACCACTGATAACATTGGACTGATTTTATTTCTGTGATTGAAATAACTGTTACCTCAACTCAACGCTGAGTTGTGGACGATTTTTTGTAGTTGTAAGCCAAGCTTTGGTTTTTCTTTTCTGTACTTATTTCGATGGCTTCATATTTATAGTGTTACCATGAACGAGACACTATACTTTCGTAGAAATTGCGTGCTGATTTAGCCTGACTAATTGTCAATAGGTCGATACCTCTCTTTGTTAAAGTAACACCTTCATACTAGTAGCACTACCGACATTCTCCATAGGTCTTCTGTGTTTGAGAGGAGCATTCTACTTGCCTTATCATATAGTACTTTATATTCCTTCTCGTATGTTTTATGCTGTGTTTACTTATCACCTTTTTTTCGAGTGAAAAAATTTTGTCTGACGTCCATTTTTTATCTGTTTTCTAGTGTCTTTGTAACAACATTGATGGTTGCTGTTGGGTCTCAACAAGATAATTTATGTAACCCAAATCTCATGCTACTCACCAACAACGTGAGTTTCATGATTTCTGTAGTTTTAATTTAAGGAGATATCTGAGTTGTAGTATTATCAGTTGGAGTTCACAGAACAGTTATTATCTCCTCGAGGCTACCTGGCAATCTAATCCTTACTCATAAACGAAGTGTCTGCATATGATGATTCATACATGCCTAATATGGGGCCAGTGATGCAGTGGTCAACACGGCTATCTCATGAAAGCGTGGTTGGAGTTGCACTCTTAGCTGAGTCACTGATACGCATTATTGGTGAAATCTAGCTAGATCAACACTGAAGTATAGTGCTTCTTTTTAATATGAACTGACTGAAAAGTACTTATACAGACACCAAGTGAGATGTGGGTGATTTTCAATTTATCTAAATCAAAATCATCAGTATTTCACTAGTTTTACTTCCTTTCCGTACCACCGTGTTTTTCCCCACACGTACAGCTTGATTTAATGGTTTCAGATAAACGTTACGTATATGGCCGTCCGGTTCAGTATACTGGTTTTTTAATTGAGTGTTCGAACTCCTACCTCGAATACGTCTGAATTTTTGTCAACAGAATGTGAACAGTGTTAACTGTTTCTGCCTGTATGTTGTGTTATCGAAAAGCTGGTTGACTGAATTCACTGTTCACTGTGTCCGGGAGCTCTTGCGTGACTGTTTTCTATATCTGATGTAATCGGCTTCAAGTTCAGTGAATTAATTGCGACATATTGGTTTGGACAGTATTCAGTATGTCTGTGTTCTGTTGATCGTTTGAACGTAGAACGTTGGTTTGCTTTTGCTCGTATCACTGTTCAGGGCGTTGCGAATACGCGGGTCACTTTTCGCTTGCGTCAGCGGAATTTTGTATTGTCTTTCACTACTTCAACGGAACTGGCATATACTGCTATTTTTATTACTCCTGTGTGATGTCTCCGTTTGTTTCATCCTGCTATGCTTTGTAGCTTGCTCATTCTGTGCCTATCTCGCGCACTCAAATCACGTGTACCCAACGGAAAAATGTGATCGAATAGATATGTCTAATTTTGTTTTCTTCGATTTTCAATTTGTGCTTTGTATTTTGCTAAGTTAACTCGAACT
Organism: Paragonimus heterotremus; assembly: GCA_013368495.1. Taxonomy (NCBI): domain Eukaryota; kingdom Metazoa; phylum Platyhelminthes; class Trematoda; order Plagiorchiida; family Troglotrematidae; genus Paragonimus; species Paragonimus heterotremus. The sequence continues at coordinate 42,367 of LUCH01002956.1, forward strand.
AACCTTGTGGTAAATGTACCACTGGTATAACCGAAAACTCCGGTTGCTGTTATCTCAGATACCAGTCTGACAATGCATATCTTCATGCGCGTGCACACACGAGGCCAATTATGTCGCGTGACATCAAGCGTCTTGTGGCCGGAACAGCTGAACATTTAATTCTGTTCCCGTTTGATGGTGGTTAAAGCGCATTCTGTATTAAGGAATTATTCACATGTATTTATCGTTTTTATCCATCTTATTTGTAGGTGAGGTTTTCGATTACTTGGTGACCAATGGTCGAATGAAGGAAAAAGAAGCAAGGGCAAGATTTCGACAACTTGTGTCTGCAGTGGAATATTGCCATTGCAAGAAAATCGTGCACAGAGATTTAAAGGTTTGTTAAGGTTTTTTTGTTTATTGATTCAGTGTCTTCATGTGACATTGACCGGCTCGATTGCTTGTCTCAATATTTTTCCTCCTCTACTTCTAGCTGTTTATCATTTGACTGCTATCACGTTTAGTTCTCTAAGTGAAGAGTAACCTTTTTTGAGTACTTCAGTCTGGTTTGTGAACACAAACTACAATCACACTTGTGCATGTATATGTATAAATAACGTAGGTTGTGCATTGTGTTATTCCTACGCACCACGGTATCCTCCGGTGCCGAGTAAACAAACTGCCAAATCAACCTCATCGGACGGTCGACAATGGTGTCCGATAATCGACTTCGATTTGCTTCTACGATTGTATTCTCTGCGTGTTGTTGTTGTGCACTTTTGCGGCTTACTTTATGTTCCATACATGTGGTATCTTTTTTCAGTCCATTTTGGAAGGAGACCCTGCAGATTGCGGTCATGTTATGGGTTCAGCTCGTCACTAGTGCTTATCCACATTCGGACCAGGGAATTCAATTCCGGCTCTGGTGCATATGAGGTGGGCATGTTGTGCCTACTAATCCTTTGGGCGTGACCGAATAATCAATTGTGTACGTCCATCGACGGACGATGTAAACCCCTAAGGTATTGATTACGAAGAAATGTATGCGACTTCTGCCTGAATGACACACTTTAAACAGTTAAGATATCAGATAACCATATGGACCACCCTCATAGTGGAAAAATAGGATGCTAATGGGCTGTTAAGTACACTCTTTCACAGGCTACTAGCATGATGAAAAAAATGATAATTTGTTAAACTTTTGCGCTCCGATTTTTGATTTCTTTATAGGATTTATAAGAAATTTATAGATTGCGACTACTTTTGTGCACATCGGAACCTGTACGTTTCTGAAAGAAAGGAAATCAGTGGGTATTTTCTGTTTTTAGAACATGAGATTGCGCATGATTAAAGGTTGTAGAAAAATGAACGGAAGTGAAACCCAGCCAAATCTGGTCATACATAACACTGAGCAGGTAACAACCAACCGCGGACTAATGACACGTGATAGGCTGAGCATGCTCTCTCTCTCTCTCTGTCTCCGATATTTTAATGGTCAGGCTGTCTGAATACCGGGATTGTTATCAGTAATGTGCACGCTGAGCTTGTCTTCTGAGGAAAGATTTTTACAGAGTTTTTTGCAACCAACAGTGTAAAGTGACCAAGGGAAAGGTCATGCAACGGTTAATGCGCTGTTCGGTAATCCCAGATCTGCTCATTGAGATTACCTGTCTTGAAGTACGCAACATCTGGCGTTAGACACTCTACAACACGTAAAATACGGACCTTGATAAACATCTCAAGCATCAGGTCCAGAGAGGACTGACGGTGTAATGAGTTCAGTATGTCCCAAGAGAAACGGATTGAACGAGTTGCGGCGTCCGTTGTGTATAGGTTATGTGTGGTCATTTAATGGTAAGCGAGGAGGACGAACCAAACTACTACTGTGGTCTCGTATTACCGCGCTCATTGGTTGAATTGTTTTTGAAAAGCCTTCATCAAGCATTAGGGGAAGTTGAAATTAACGTTTGACGTCACGGTCAGTTAGCGTTTCTGGTGACCACATTTACGCCATACTGTAGTTATATCATCAATCTGAGTATTAGGGTAGCTTCAGAAACCTCAACGGTAAACATAGGGCCGCACTGTGAACAATGAATGCTGGTTGTCCGAATGCACTGGTTGGCGTAGATATTGTGTGACCTCTACTGGAAGCGCTAAGAGGCGAGTGGTACGTGCTGGTTGACTATTTTACCAAATCGTGCGAACCATAAGGACACAAAACTGGTGCCGATATTGTTGAACATTGAATCTGCCAATAAGGATTGCCGAGACAGCTGTCTTCTAATCAGTGTTCCAATTTCAAAAGTTCTCTACTACAAATTTATCAAATTTTGAGATAAAATCCGAACGGCAGCCTACCATCCTCAGGGCAACAAGCACATTGAACGAACCAATCCCACACTCTCCCAGTTGCTGAAAACATTCCTTATCCTGATTGATTGTGGCCTGTCAGTCCCACATGTATGTTCGCTGTCTTTTCCAAACCATCCATTATAATGCCCGATTTTAATGACATCAACATATACTAATAACTTGGAATTGACAGGTTGTGGCAGTTCGAATGCACCTGAAATCAAACAGATATCCTAGTATAAAACTATTTGGCCTACCGCTGGTTGTACAGAAAATTTCACCGTTGATTTTCACCTCAACATAACGACCTTAGAGTTTATCATCGACCCGTGGGATTAGCAGGTTATCTGTGCCATACGTACGAAGCCTCAATCATAGTGTTAACTGGTCTGTTCGTCCGAAGACCTGGAAAATCTGGAAAAACAATACCAATCGATTTATCTTTATCAACTACTTGTTTATTCTTCCTGAGCAGCAAGCAACTTGTCGGTACACAAAAATTTGTTTCGAAATCCATGATATAAATCGAATTAAGCTGAAAGTAACCGTGGTGTATACCACAGGTGTTTTGAATCGGCTGTCAGTATGAAGGGCCACCTCGTTGTTTTTCATAGATTAGCCATCGTTTCAACACACTGACACTGCGGGTTTGTTTCCTCATCGTTACCATCTTTCGCACACCAGATTTCTTTCATTATGTTGACGGATAGCCTTAACGCACTTCATACTTCTCGAAATACTTCCGTTTTGTTGAGAATATGTGCAACATTTGACGAAAGTTGTATGTCTACTTTCAGTGTCTTATAGGTCTGTGGGCTTCTCATTTCGAGAAATAGGTTTAATCCAGAAATTTTTCTGTTTGTTGCTCCGTAGTCCGTACCGGTTTATTAAAGTTGTGAAAAAGTTTTGAGTTCAGGCTGAATATTTTGAGGTTATTTTCGGTGTATAACCCCTTTGAAATACCGTTCAGTCCATGACGGTACAATCTAATTCTCCGCCGTCGATGTATACATTACTTAACGACACTTGGAATCCGATGACAAATGGTAGGCGTAACCAAGAAGGCTTGAATGGTCATACCTTACGTACAAACATCACACGTATGAGTGTGGGTACTGGAATGGCTGAAATATTTGCTCGCATAAACATTCAAAATTGCTTCGATAACCGTAGACTTATATACCAACCGTTACACAAGTGTGCACTCGGCTACAAAATCTGCAATAAGGCTCAAAAGGTAGGAGTTTTGTTTCTTTCAATTTGAACTGCACCCACATGTTCCATGTAACTTTACATCGGAACGAAGCATTAGATTTCCATTTCTGGCGTTCTTTAGTTCTGACCAGTAACATATATCATCCCCTGGACTATGAACTGAACTTCCACTGTCGTATACGTGAAGTGCGGATGCCATTCATTACTCTTTTGATTTCACATTAAAAATCACCTTTGTTTCACATGTGAACTTCTAATCACAACTGCCTATGTATAGTGCTGTAGCTGACGGATGGTTAATAATAGAGACACAGTAACATTAATGTTACCTGTTGTTGGTAACCTGGTTCTCAAGACTGTTCATTAAAGCTAAAACCATTAATCGCTGTTAACCCACTATGAGACTTTTTTATATTTGAGGATGTTTCACTTGCAATATTCCATTTATCCGATCGACTTTTGCTCCCGTCGGGTTTTGTGTTGCGTGATAAACAAGAGAGAGAGAGCAAATTTGCCCCCTCTTACTAGATTCCGTATGCTGCTGATTGTGCTAGACGTGAGAAACACGCATCTATTTAAGTTATGCTTATGCTCTCAGTCTTTTGTGGAAATAATTTGTGCTATAAGTGCACATTGCTGTTCGTCTTACCTGCGCTGACAATCCGTTCGGTTAATTTGCTATGTTATGTTGTTACCACGTGTACGACAAAGTTATAACTGTCTCCTGTTGTCTTTGGTTTATTTGGTTGGTTCTGTCGTGTTCGGATCGAGCAACGGCTATATTCGATAAACATGCGTAGTTGTCCTCACGCACGCACACACACACACACAGTATGATACGTTTAGTAAGTTACATATGTCAAACATTATCTCTAGTCACACGTATTTTCTCTACCGTTGGAGTTATGGTCTCATCCGATTTTGTACTTTCTATTCAGACAGACAACAATTAAGACGTATTTATACTGGGCAACCATCAACATGTTTGGTTATTTGTCTAAAATGGTTCCATTCATTTTGGGTTTCTATTGTGCACGAATCTTCTGTTTAACATACTCCTTTAACTGTGGCTGGCAGCTATTTCCACCCTACCGTTTTTATCAGTTAATTTTTCCCTGTTTCTGATCGTTATGTTATTATCGCCTATTCATTAAGCTGTTTTTTTTTTACTATAAGGCGGAAAACTTGTTGTTGGACAAAGATTATAATGTCAAGCTGGCCGATTTCGGATTCTCCAATTTCTACGACGGCGAGAACAAATTGGACACATTTTGTGGCAGCCCACCTTACGCAGCTCCTGAACTATTTCAAGGTCAAAAATATTTTGGTCCTGAGGTGGATGTCTGGTCTTTGGGTGTGATTCTCTACACCCTCGTCAGCGGATCACTCCCATTTGATGCACAACATTTGAAGGTAAGTTTTCTTAGTTTGGCTCCTGTTCCAATTCAGATTAAATGCCAGTTATCTAATCTAACGATATGGATTTCTGATGACTACATTACATGTTGGTATACCGTAAAAAGCCGCTAGCATCTAGGATAGTCCGTGTCAAAGCATATCGCATGCCATAATAAGGTGCATCACCTCCAACGAACATATGCGTGTGCATGATCCAATTTTCTCAGCCTTTCTCAGTTGGATCCCTATTTCTGTTCCGAGCAATTGTCCGGGAATATTCGATGTCCCGTGCAGGTCTAAAAAATATTTACCAGTGTCTGTATACAAACCGCATATAACACTCTCCCGAATTAGATCTAGCTCATTGCATTATGTCGCTTTCCGTGTAAGCTCAACACTCCTACCTTCTGTCCAGTTTGTTATGATCCGCGTCTACGTTTCCACCAGAATAGGGTGATTACATCAACCTGTTATTCACCAATGAATTTACGAATGTTGCACGTTGGTTTATGTAATTAAGAAACTGACGTCGATGAGGATATTCAAATAAAACTCGGGGTCATATTTACAGTCACAGCGACCTTTCTCAATCTTTGAGTACCGAAAAGCTTTCTCCTGAAGTTCGGAAAATGGTGCATAAGATGATTGCGAGTGTAGTGTTTGACTTCGATTGTAAATTTCAGGCGCCCTGAGTCCAGAACGTAAGCTATCTTCAGCTATCTAACCAACACTGCCTAAGGTAATGCGTTGACATTAATGTTTAAATATCGGAGTCGTTAGAAGCGGGATATTTGATAGCGAAGATCAATCAAGTTCTTTCGTTCAACTCATAAAAGTACGTGAACTGAGTTGTTTAAGCCGCATACTAAGTGTTTCGGATGACAGTTAGCCACACGGAATACATTTCCAATTCTGCTGCCGATCGGCGTAAGGTTGTAGATGAGTAAACGAAATTCAGGCGTAGAAAATCAAAGGTAGTTTCAGTAGGCTAGCTATTGTAAAGAATTTAGCAAGATGCTGGCTAGTCGGTCTTATTGGCGTGAATGTTTGTGCCATGTTGTTGAGTTGTCCTGAAGAAACAAAAGCGGTCAGACAGCAGATGTCACCACACTGTCTCTCGCAAATCTGTTTTTTGTTTGCAGGGTAATTTTTTCATTTTGGATTCGTGCTTGTGAAGTAGCTTTAAATCCAGGAGTATTGATCATCTAGGGAAAAAAATTTCCTCTCCAATGGACGCCTGGTACCTCCACTACGTGGTTAATGGCATCTGTGTTTGGATTACCCTCTCATTATGCATTGCATGTATCACCCCTCAGGTGACTTGTGTTGAACGGTTTGTGGTTCCATCAGCACTTTCTGATGGAATGAGATCGAGAAGCTTGTGAGTACAAGTTTTTCGATCGCCACCCTTCCATATTGTTTTTCTCTAAGTAGTAGGTTAAAATAAACTTCCCATCGCCTGTAACATGCATATGATGAAGACTCTGTTAAGAGGTCGACTCACTTGCTGTCTTCTCATTTATGATTTACGGGTGATGATGATTCATCCATCTAAGACTGTTAGCGCATTTTCAAATTGACCCATACCGGCCATTTCTTTGTCATGAGTTGATCTGGTAGTTCCTTTGAATATCGTCCCTGAATTCATGGCCCCTGGATTTGTCGCCCACAATACCTCTTAGATACTTTACTGACAATTGATCGTCTATGCTAACTGTTGCTGTGTTACTGTTAACGACGATTTTGATGACCGTGACATTTGCCGACGCTCGCTTGGACCACAATCATCCGTACTCTTTTGTCACTAGCTGTTTCTTTCCGTGATCCAAAGTTTATATCGAAACTTGGATAGTTTTGCTGCTCAGCGTCGTGGC
>LUCH01002956.1:51258-65251 GCA_013368495.1 Paragonimus heterotremus
TTCTCTGGTTCCGCATTTAAACTGTTTTTTTCCTGCTGAAGCATACCTTTCTTCTCTGGTTCCGCATTTAAACTGTTTTTACTAAACTCGAACTGTTTTCCACCGTTTGTGATTTGCCTTTATTTTACTGGTTCAGTCTACTGATGGAATGACGATTTGTTTTGAAGGTTCACATTTCTGACCACATACGACTTTTTTTTGCTTTAATTGAATTTTTAAGTAGCGCTAGTTTTGGACATCATGTAAATGATTTCTCCAGATGAGGTACTCTCTCGATGGGCCGCATTGGTGTTAACTGTAGGTGGCGTTTTTATTGGCAAATGTCTCTAGGTTTAGATCATGTAGTAGCATGTTGCCACTTTGTTCTCAGTTTTACTGAACGGCACCTTTACAGACCGTAATAACTTTCCTACGGGTATCCGGTATGCACTAAACTAGCCCAGTATGCGTGCTTTGAATCTCACAAATCCTAGCTGCTCCTGGGCATAAATTTCACGAACAATTCATGCATCAATCATAGTGTCATACGATACAGTTTTTTCCTTCATTCCACCGAACACTGGATCTCAGAAACATACCATGAGATTTTAATTACCAGACACATGACTTAGTCATCAGCATGGATGCTTCTTCGATTCAGAGGTCAAGGATTAGGGTTTCATCTTCTCAACTGCGCAAGCACGTTAAACAAGCAGATGATTGGTATTCCATCAAATGCAGTTATGCACAGTCAATTGCTCATTAACTCCGTAAGAACGAGTATATAGCGAAATTATATTAACTGTTTCAGTACTGCCGTGCTCCAAATACGGAAGAAGAAGGTTTGACAAAATTGCAGTCCAGTAAAGTGCATTTCGAATGATCAACGGTTGATTGTGATCGCTGATGTATTACGAAACCGAGATAAGAAACTTTCATTACCTCTCAGAATGCCTTCGGTTTTCACGGCAGTAAACAGAATCAAAGCCCGTTGTCTCATTCATGGCTCCATATTTTGTTGTTCTGCATACACAGGCTTTTAAGTTGGGGTCTGTGAATTGAGTCTCTTATTACCAACCGATTCCACAATGTAAGTGATCTTAATTTGTCCAAACTAATTGTTGTCTCAGCAGATCAGTTCACTTATTTATCTCCATCTCCCTTCTTCTGTGCTTTCAATTTAAAATCTAAACAACCGACAAACATTGATGCCCCTATTTTCCACTCCCTCTCCGACTAATACATCTCAGAACTGAGCTGACAAACTTTCTTTCAAATTCAGAACTCGTCATTCACTTTTTGCCCGAATCGCTTTCTTACAACCGTTGTATTATCATTCTTTCGAGGGCTTGTTTGGTTAATATAGTGAATCAGCGATTCGTTCTCAGGGTCTGTGCAGACAATTAAGCCAAATTTGACGATATGAAGTATGGATCGAACTGAGCTTTAAGACAGTGCACAAATTGTCTAAAGTGAACCTCAGTGTAGGATTGCTTGTTCGCCATCGGACTTGGTATTTCGATCAACACTTACTATGAAACGCTTATTTTCATATATGCGGATGCTCATGTAGACAGTACGTTAGATATTGTCAGATATATTTCCTATGATCACTTGATGTTCTTACGCAGACTAAACACTCCACCGTAATTGTACATGCTACTGATACTGATGTACAGTTTGCTCGTCCTACTCCGAAGACGAGGCAACTTGATAGTATATCCTGGAGACAATACTTTTGACTATATTGATCGGCGATTGCAGTTTTGCGTGTCCCATGAACTCTGCATTTTTAGTTTTTCATTTCAACGCCAGCAAGGGCAACACTGTCACATAGCGCTCGCTCTATACAGCTCAGTCACAGATGCAAATACACTGCATTGAATCACCTACCGGTGAAGTCAGTATGTTTAAGAGTCGCGTTCATCTTGGAGCTATGATCTTGATTTAACCTATGCCGTTGTTTGTGCCAGCTCTATTTTATTATATGTTTGGAGCTCATTTGCTCACATATGTAGAGTAGTGAATCAGAAATTAAATACTGTTGTTGTACCAAACGTTTGCCAAACTTTCCAGGCCTCAAGAGTAAATTAAACCAAACGGGTAGTGGACCAAAAACCGGCTTTCATGCGAAGCTTGTTCGAAGTCATTCGTTTCAAAAAAAAAGTACCCCACATACGCCGTAAGTGGATTTCCCCGGATTAAATGTAACTTATCAGCAAAGGTCGACTGGTCCTTCTGACTGCAGACACGATAGTGACCGCCGTGAACTAAAACGTGAGCTTCCGCGAGGCTGCGTTTTATCATCAAATAGTCGGACTCTCTTCATGGTTGTACGACCCATCAACAAGCTGTTAGGAGTCACAGATGATAAAGGTTGATCTCAAATACACAACTTATCGTAGGGACTTGTCAGATGGGCTGAACATTTCAACTGGTGTGAATCAGCACATTACACTATAGACAACACAGATTACATGATTGGTTGACTTACTTGATTATCCTCTATCATAAACCGAAGTTGCTTTGGAGCTTAAATTGTTGAAACCTAAAAAGCTTCAAGCCCGTGTCTTCTATCTTTAACTCTTCTCAAAGATTGTGGTGAGAGACTGTTGTGTAAATTGACGTCAGTTCTCGATTCTATATGCGACACCGAAAAGATACCTCATGATCGGGACTGATCAATAGTCATTCCGATATCATGGGACAACCATGGATGTACTTATCTCTTCTCTGTTGTCTCCAAATTCTTCAAGAGTTTCAATACGGTGGCTTCTGAAACACAGAGAGAATCAGGTAAGAGGAACACGGGGCGAGTGTCTGCTCTGATCACGTGTGTATCTATCTTATCGTTATCTTACGACAGATGCTAGAACCTCGCCACTACTTCGACGTGAATCCGATAGCAAATACTTAAGGAGCTCGCGACAAAATCAGTCAGAAATGTGGCCTCACTTGGATTCTAAGTTAATAAGACGGGTTTGATTGACTTTTCCTTGTTTACACCCGAGGTTGTGGGCAATTAATTGTGAGTAATTGTTTTTGGATCTATTGTGTTAGCGCTTTGTTGCTGCTTGCCGTTTGTCTTTGTTAACAGATTATCGGATTTCTCGTGTCTTTTTGCGCAACCTTCGAATTGGCTAGTTGTTTATTCTTCTTCTCTGTGTGGTCATTACTCTACTTCTGCCATATGTGGCTGCTCAGTTGCTTATCTCATATCGTGACAATCTTACTAGTGTTGGATACGTTCACCATCGCTCATTGCTTTTGCCTATTCGGATACTCCTGCGTTTCCCCGTTTTGCAAACGTTTGGTTGTGTTTAATGTAACTATTTGTAGTCAGCTGTTGATACATATATCACTGTTTGAATTACGTCGATGTTCAGCTGTCTGGCAGCACTTCGATGAGATTTCCGTTGTGGACCAAGTTCGTATCAGCACTCTGAAAGCCAAAGATGGAAACATTTTTCGTGAACCAATGTAGTTATTGTCTTGGTATTCTCAACGTTGGTTAACGTATAATGATAACAGGTTACCTACGTTAGGAAAAGTAAACTGGTTGTGCCCATGCATGCGGTGTACAGATTCGTATGATTCATGTGATGTTCACACTATAGATATTGTCCATAATACCTAACTCCAAAGGAAAAGACTTTACAACAATCCTCAACAAGGGAAATCCTAAAATCAATCACTAAACCGTGACTATAACTCACGCAACCAAGAACAACTCAATAATGCTACTGCCCTTCAATGCCCTACAATACTCCATGACATAGGTCAACCGGCCGGTGCTGTTGACTGTGGACGGTTTTCGTAAACACCGAAGAATGAGCTTGGAAGCTCTCTTCTGTGTGGTTGTGTCCGTCTGTAGTCATACACTCGATCGCTTATCCAGGTGTTTTTTTTATAGTTCTGTCATCCGTGGATCAAATAGATTGACGAGTGTGTATTCCAGCGGTTTCGTCCATGGCACTAAATGGTTTGCACTTGAAACCGCTTGGAATACGATGTCCCTATCTATGTACGAAACTGTTCCGTATGTCCGTTTACATGCAGTCATCATCTGTTCGTCTCGATCGGTCGTTGTTTCTAACTGATTGTTGACCATCCCAGTCCCTGGATTATTGGCGAGTCAGCTAAGGGTTTATTTGTGTTGAACCACGTATATCCACTCTCTTCCTGTACAGCGTTTGCTTTTTACTTGATGGTTGTTTGGTAGTTAAACATCAATGAAGATCACTGATGTATTACCGTCTATGATAATGAGAACTCTTGTATGATCGAGTTCCCTTTTTTGACATCTTTCTGTTCCCTTTCATCTCAGCCCCCAAACTGTTTGAGTCACCACTGATTAGCCATTTGTTTTGTGTTTGTATCGGTCAGTCGTGTCCGTCGCAGATGTCCAAAATGGAAGCCAAGCTTATGGTTACATTACATTGGCTGTGGGTTACCAGGTTAACTGATATGATTTGATTAAAGTCAAATCTCTAGCAGGTCACGTTCCATACGACTCACCTGGTGTGCGTATGATCCGTTTCTAACGGGTTCCCAGTTTCCTTCATCCTCGTTTTCGACTTTCAAGTGTTTGACACTGTCGCCGATTGATTACTCGACATTTTCCATAATTGTTTATATGACATATGAAGTCAGTGATTGACAGCATGTTATCAGTTTGCCTAAAACTAAACAAAACGTTTTAGGTCGCCGCACTCTACGACAACTTGGCATATCCTTGCTACCGAATCTCTCAAGTACTACACTGACTTTATCAAGTCCATTGCTACCCATTGCGTCAACTTAGCTTAATTTGTCCATACTGCATACAGAGGTTGATGTGGTTGCTTCATGCACATGCGCACGCCGTTCTGTCTCTCGCCGTACTCCAACTCTAGAACAGTCCCACATAGGCGCCCCATTTTTTCTGGATTTATTACTCTCCGGCGAACACATTATATGTGAATACATTCATGGCTCACTTGCATTCGCCATACTTCATGAGTTTGTTGGATGTAAAAATTTTTTAACGCATTCAATAAATTAAGTACACCTACTCTGTTTCAGTCGATTAACGTCTTTATTGCTATGACCCTAACGTATTTCAGTATAAATGTTTGGTTCATCTGAGGAGTATTTGCGTGTAGCTAACGATTTGTTGTTTTTCACTATGTTTGTCTCGTGGGTGCGATTCAACGATCGCCTCACTCTAGTGTATTGTTGTGTTGCGTACTGTTGAGATTGATCAATCGTTACGTTGAAACTACTTTTCTCTTTCACAGGAATTACAATCACGCGTTATCCGTGGGAAATACCGTGTTCCTTTCTACATGACCACCGACTGTGAGTTGCTGTTGCGCAAGCTGCTGGTTCTCAATCCTTCAAAACGGAAACCGCTGAAGGTCAGTGAGTGGTTGTCGCAAATTGAGTTACAAGTGGAAAAGTTTTGAAGTTTTCTTCATTCATTTGTATCTACGGATTTCCATTAGGTATCTGTTTATGTAGGTAACCTTTGGTCAGATTTCTATATTTTCTCTTGCCTTTTCGTTGATTGATTTGGAACTAAATTTATATGAGAGTTCACATGAAAGAGTTGTGAATAACTTACACTGTCAGTAAACTTTGTTTTGAACGAACATCTACTATTGTTCATACGTAACATGAACTAGACACCCTTCATTGGACTGTGAAACAAATGATCACCTTGTGGTATTCATTTATTTATCCTAAATATCCACAATCCTAGCCAGACGATACCGTGACTAGAATCGCTACGCTATAAAAGTACTCAGGAATATCATAAAAGTTTCACTATCAATAGAAAAAATGAAAAAGAACCGGAGTAATAAATGGTGAACGAGCCAGCAATGAAGTGAACGTAAACACCTCGTTGAATGCCCTATACTGTCGTATCGGAAAGCGTCCCTGACCGACTATCTGAGTGTTCGCAACGTTCCCAGCTAGACAGATGACATTAACTCAGCGGTGCATCCACGGTATTCATCTTGCATGATCAGATCATTGTCTGACAATCTCCTGGTTTTACTCGACAGTTGTTGGTCTCAATAGATAATGTTAGGCGCACCACGCGCTCAGTTCGTCATACGGAGTATGCGACCCGATCATCGTACACTGTACGTTTGCATTATTTGGTGAACACACTTTTTCTAAATAAACGCTAGTGAACAGCCGCCTTGTTGACACGATTATGGTTTGGTCTTCATATAAATTGAACATCGCCCACCCTTCATCGACACAGACCTCTGCTGTGCCGCCAGGTACCATTTAAGCTTTCCATCTTCAGTGTTCGAAGATTTATGCAGATAGTTCGACAGACAGCTCTTGTACGTACATTGGAGACATTCACCGTCGATATCTCCTGTCATGATAAAACACGGTTTCAGGATTCTAGCTCAGTGCTACACCTTCAATCTCAGTGGGCTGTTTCACTACGCGCATGCAATGTGCGCTTGTTTGTAGGCCGCTTGCCGAGCGAGTGTTGGAATTGGCCTAAGAACATTCACGTAGGAGGTACTGCAAGATTGGATACCCGTCAACTCAAACGGCACAGTTAGATTATCGAGGACGGCCATCATAATCACTTTGTTTTTTGATGCCTTATGACCTTTCACACACTAGTCCAGACGCACTCGAAGATGATTTTTATCAAGTGCTCACTAACCTTCTATCCACCACGCGGACATTGTAGTGTTGACTTTGTCACACATGTAACACTATCTCGTGTGGTACTACTGTTAGTTCAGTTGCCCAAAGTTGAGTTTCTTTGCAAATACTCGAAATCTTTGACCCTCGCCAGAATATCTCTTGGAGCAACGTGTACGATTACGTTCTTAAGACCACCCGCTTGTAATCCTTATGGTCTGTTGAACACAGCTCGCTATCGAGATGGAACAAACCTCTGCGACCGGAAAGGCTGATGACGTTTCGGTCGCTGCTTGCATTGATCACGGTTTCACAATCCGCGACATGTTAGAACATCACCGTTCATATGGAAGACCGACAATCGTATTTTCAAACATCAGATAAGCTTTCGCTTCATATTTTCAGACATGCGCTCTGGAACTCTGTCGTGATTGAGTTTACTCTAGAAGTATGCTAACACTCTGAAAACAGTTTGTTGTAAAACGTCAGATAGGGTTAGAATTTTAAGGCAGTTCCTCGTTAATTTTCAGCATCTCATTTGGAATGAGACGTGGATGGCTAGCCACCTCTTTCTGTTCAATTTAGCAGTAGACGAAGTCCTAACATGCGCTCCAGCAGATTGGAAATTTGAACATTTTCACAGGCACCGGATATGGTGACCTATAGTATGCAACCAACGTTGCCCTTATCCATGATTTCATAGGGAGCCAAAAACGTTTACGACATGTTGAAGACTTCGGTTCACCCGCTTTGTATGACTTTTGCATCGTCCAACGCATTGTTGTCGTTCGCCGACGTGTCTTCGGGACGAACAGAATCAGTCGACCACTGAGCTTGCTACTCTGGTCTCACGGACTTCGTTGGTTTGGAAGATGTCCTACGAATGTCAACTCACGACTTTCAACGCCGTGCGTTAACTGTGACTAATGGGCTGGGTTCGCAGCGGCGGCCTGATGTCCGGCGTATGAATTGGGTTCGGGGTATGAGGTTTCTTACATGTAAGCTCGTTTCTGTGGTGCGTTACCAGCCTCCTGACTGAGGTTCGAAAGGCAGTGAACACTTAGCTGGGAACGTTACCTGATATGGCTGAGGACCGAAGTTAACGACTTTTGTGTTGTTAATCTCTGTGTGCTTCGATTCCATGCCTTCCTCTCTTCTGTTCCTCTTTCTACATCTCACGAAATCATCGTTTTTTCTCATATATTGTGACACACCTGTCATTTCGTGTGGTCTTTATTGCGTCTATATCCTTTTCATTTGGCCACGGTCAGTCTGTGTTGACGCTTCGTTTACCGTGGTAACTTAGCATGGTGTGGTAAAGACGAGTTGTTGTTATCCCCAGCCTGTGTACACATATTTGCCTTGAAGTTTTCCGTCACTGGTTCGCTCAGTGCTCCAAAATGTTAGAGGGGGAACAGTATACAAATGACTTCCTCCAGTCATTGGTTCCGGACTCTTGGGGACGGGGTGACTTGTTCCTTTCGATTAAAAGAATCCTTCCAATCACCTGTTTGCTGTAACCTACAAAGCCGATTTGTTCTCTTGATTACCCACCAGGAACGCATTGATCATCCGCATTGCTATCGTTAGCGCAACCATCTTCTCCTATAGTTATTCTGCTTACATTTTTCACTAACTTCCCGTCATTATTAATATTCTGGTGTATGAGAGCGTCCGAAGTTTATAGATATCTCATTTGGTGTAGAGTCATAATCTCAATTGTCCCGTCAAGTGTGAATCGTGCGCACTTTCCTCAGAATTTGAGCTAAATGATACTAGTCTCCAAATTCAGAAGAGGAACTATGGGCTCTTGAGAGAATTACGACGAATTCGCATGACCTCAAGTAGAATCAGGGTTGTTGTGTCCATAATATTTCGTCCGATGGAAGACATCTTTGAATACAGTGCAGGATTTTGTTCAAGGATGTGAATACTTTGGTCGCTTTGAAATTCTGGTGCCTGGTCATGCATATCATCGGTCATGTATTCCCGTTTTTTCACTTTAATGTTGTATTTTATCCGATGAATCAATAAGTACGAGGTAGGCCTGTCGAATGACTATCTGAACATAATATGGATATTCCGTTTCCAATTAGGATCAATGTGAAACCATTCAGCATATTTTCTGTTAAGTTTTTCTTTGCTGAATCAATTGTGGACTGTCTACGGCACTCATGTGCATTGCTTATTTGTTAGATGAGCCTGACGACGCTAATGTTAACTTGTTGATGTTTGGCGATTTTCAAATAACTCGGGTGACGTCAGGCAGCCCCTTGTGTTCCGCAATGTGCTACGGGATGCGCTTTACAGTTTCAAAGTGTGTAGTGCTCCCACAAGATGTAGGTTTGGTACTACACAGTGGTGTTATGAATTTTGTTGACTAGTTCGTGTATTTAGAGAGCTGCATCAGCATGACTGGTGTCATAGTACATGAAATAATGACCCGCATATCTAGGATTAAGACAGGATCAGCTCTGACAACTGTGATACATCGTTCTGAAGCTTTAGGATCGTGTATATAAAAAGATATAACTTGGCCGCTTTGAGTGGAAGACGTAAATCATCTCTACGTGTTCACCTGTCGGTTTCTGGAATGTGTCGTACCCATCGGGTGACATCAATGGTCAAACAAGTGTGAGGCTAATGTAGAGATATTCGATTGTGAAATTCAAACAAATTCGTTTGTACAGCTTTTGAGGAACCTTTTGTAAACGGAACATGTACGAAGGATGTCAACTGATCGTCTATCATATTAAGTTCCCTTTGTCTATTTTACCGCTGATTGGTGTAAAGTATGAAGTGAACAAGCGTCGACTCACAGCATTGCGTAATGAAGACAGTTACCAGTAAGTAGATCACTACTTTGCAAAACAGCTTGTCTTGTGGATGCCACTTTATTTCCACACGCATTTCGATTGTTTTGTTGTGGTGTTAACATCTTGCTGTTGAACGTTTCGTTTCAGGTGTGTGGTTTTTTGGATACTTGATCCCATTCCTACGCCCTCTATTTTTAAGGTAGCTTCTTCCTAATTCTGCTAGCTATACGGTCGTCCACAGATGTACTACCGTTTATTATTATTATTATTATTATTATTATTATTATTATTATTATTATCCAACATTACAGGTTCGTTGTTGGTGGGTACAACAAGACTCCAACGTGACTTTGACTATGGTCACATCTGTTATGCGCATAATGTGGCTAGTTATTTTGCTGATACTCCGCGCCCAACCTAAATCGATCAAATTTATATCTCAATTCCATGAAATACCTTTTTTTTCTAAAACCAAAAGTACTAGCAAATCGGTTTATGTGTAATCAGACATTCAGTCAGCTGACACAACAGTTATACACAGTATTCAATCGAAGCAACACACTCGGAACTATTTTCACGTTTGTTTTTTTAACGTATTTTGTAAACATAGCACACCTAGAATCCGGAAGTCCAGCTACTCATCTATGTGAGCAGATGTTTACTGATCAATAGACATTCATCGACAAGAATTTGGAACAAGTCCGAAAAGAGTACTTCGAACTAAGGCGATGCACCATTAACGCAGTTAGAGTATGGTGAAGTCTAACGTATGAATTACTCAAGTGGAAGTAATAAAGAGTATAAGTGGAGAGCGTACAAAGATATTTGTTGAACTTTGGATAGATCATCAGTAGCGTGTTGTGACCACAAACAAGTCGTTCATTTCGAACTTCATCACGGTTGATCCAACAAAGGTGCTGGATGGATTAGTAAAGTGTCTTTCAACTGTTCATCTTTAAATAACATCAAAACGTCTTCGCAAACTGTTTATTGAATATAGCGTTTGTAATTCGCAGCTTTCAGATCATTTCGCCATTTTCTACATCCATTTCCATGGATTTGAAAATTAATTGTGGCTGGTAAAGTTCCTCGGCATGTTTGTTTATCGAAGTGTCGGAGCTTACTTGGAGAGTGTGTGCACACAAAGCGGAAGGCAAAAGGGAAAATATTCGCACCCTGAACGAATCTGCAACTATCTAGACTACGGAATTAATTGTCACCACCACGCTTGGTGGTTGAGGTGTTGCTTCCTACTGAGTGGTAATTATGAGTAGTGTAGCACGAATCGGAAGAATCAACATGACGAATGACTGGGGACAGAAACAACGGTCGAAACGTGGTGCATTTTAACAAAGAAGATAGTTTTGTACGACGGACAACAAATGTCAAAACACGTTCTATGCTCAACGTAAACTGTACGACCGTTGTGTGCATTTACGCTACTTTTGTTATCAGTACCCGGTTATAAGCACTTTCCCAGGTCAAGTGACCCTTGCAGTCACAACAGACATTCTCTTCAATCAATAAAGTTTTGTGCTATACAAAAGTTTTATTATCGTTGTGTTTCAGTGTCATTATTCTCAGAAAGCTGCGTTGTGCAGCCTTCTCTTACTTGTTGAACCTCAAGAGGGTAGAATAAACCAAGCATTTCAGTGCATCCTTCGTTGATGGAGAGCTTCTATGGGTCTATCGGTAATCTAAAAACTGTTGGAAACCTGAGGAAGTAGCTACTGTTCCAAGGTTTTCAGGTTGGTAGATGGTTAATGGAAGATTCATAGCTGTGCTCTGTTCTCCACTACTACGGTACCTCTTATCATTATCGCTTTCGGTGTGACTTTTTGTGCATATTTAAGATATTGTCTCGTTTTTCTGATTGCTTGTACGAAATTATAGGGCTGGCAGTTGCGTATGTATCTTGTTTGACGTTCCGATCGAAATGTTCAACCTACATGTATCAACGCGCTACCGTCATGTTTTAGTCACACAGCCGTAAAGCTGATCAAACCGATCCAAAATGGATTATGTTTTGATCCACTTAGTATATATATGCTCGTCTGTCTCATTCGATTGTTGTGGTAGTCTTGGATATGTACACCCATGTTATTTCGCTCTTCTGTAGACAATAGGCTGATCCCGTTGAACCGTCTGCATACAGTTGATTTGAGTATGACGTCTTGAAGTGTATTGCTGCCAACCCATTTCTTAGCACTTGTATTTATTTCTTCTCATACGCCTAAATTTTTCGACTATTTGTGTTTAGTTTGCAAACGAGTGAGCAATCATCACGGTCCCTAGAATGATCGGAGACGTTTTTTTAATTAGCAGTTGTGTTTTCGGTTCTCCGGTGCTGATGGTAACTGACCTGATCAAACCATCCTTCCAGCATCTCGCTGGTAGTGGCTATTTGTAAAAACCGGCCCCACTCCTACTTAAGCTGTTGCGGGCAAGCCAACTTCGTTCGGTTGTTGTTCAGAGTACTGTTTACAATGCAGTTGTCCAGTCTATCTTGTTCCGAGTCTCGATAGCCCAGCTTACCAATGCGGAAGAGTAACATGTAATTTCTCGGATGTGTTCACTGTTATCTTAGTATTCAATGGATTCTTCGTTGATGAGCGCCCCACCCCGTCGACCTGTATTTGGAAAACTTCGATAACATGACCGAAACCTGAGTTAATTGTTGTTTGGACCACATTCCCAGTATGACGATAAAATGTCTACTGCAACACATATTGTTCACTAAGGCCACTGCCACGCGGAATAAACCTTGAGAGAACCAGGCAATGACACTGCCGTGCACTTTAAAGACTTCAGTTGTTTTGCGAATCAGTTGTGAGGGCCATGTGTCCATGCATTTTGCTGGTTAGAAACGTTTTTACACATTGCAGTGTTTCGCAGTCAGCGGTTTGCCTGCCCCAAAAAATTGTTTATCCCTATCTCCTACTTTTGTTTAGTTTATTTTCTTACTCCATCACTTTTTACTGTCATAATCAGCCATATTGCTTGTTCATACTACTTGTGAATATCGTTGAAGTTTGAAATTTGTATCCAGTTTTACTTGCCCAATGATCGCTTGCCTACCTTTCTTGTCCAATGCGTGCCAAACCATTTTGTCGAGTTTTTCAAATCAGCGATCTTTTGCCGAGCATCTTCAGTGTTTTGCTTGATCATTCTCTATTTTAACTCGTCGGTCTAAATTGGTGGTCCCCTCTCCAATAATTGGGTCCAGTTAGAGGCAGTCAATTCGTAGCTACATAAGTTCACTCTGTGTGTGACGAAGTTCATTTGTTTGTTTCGCTTAGTTCTCATTGGGTTCTGATGGATTTCTCACTGTTGGCCTCTATATTCAGTTGAATATACAGCCCGAAAACACAATCTTGCCAATTGATTCTTCGCATAGCACAATAAGCGGCCATGGAGTTGTACAATCTGTAATCGAGTTTATAGCTTTTTCCAATTATCTATCAAACCTCTCAGATCTGTTAGCTAAGCAACTGTCCTGTGAGCTTTTCTGTTGTTCATTCGTTAGAAATTCACTCTCTCTCATTTACAAGTATTACTATTTTATTTCACCTTGCTAAATCTGGTTTGTGTACACGTGCGACGATCGATTGCTTCCCAGACTTCCAGTATTCCAATGCACAGTCAAGTGACGTCCTATCCAGTCCGTTTCTTACGCAGTGTGTTTGTTTGTGCACCCACAAGTTTGTGGCATGTTATGATGGTTTTGCCAAATCCGCCCATTTATCTCTGATTTGTTACGGTAATTGATTTTGCAACACGCATCATCAGGCCTTCTTCTTCTCAACCTAATAAAATCACGCCCCTATTGCTCTTCGTAAATAAACGATCTCTTTGTTAAATAGCATTGTGGAAATTCCATGATCTGTATAGTGTGATTATTGGTTTTTCTGTTCATGATATTGTGCTCTATTGTTGACTGAGTTTGAATTGGCTCATCAATGGTGACGCCTGGTCACGGCACCAGCGTAGTGAAAAGGCGTCCAATAAAGCACAATCTTTATTGTCCAACCCGTTACGTGCGCGCTCGCGTTTATGAATCAGAATTCCAGTTCACAACGATTCCCCGGTTTCCGCCCACGTCGTGTGCTCTTCTACTCAGTTTATGTGTGTGATCGGCGCCTTCTATCGGGGGGTTTTCCGCCTGCCATTCTTAGTCTTTTGATCCGATTTCGTTGCGTGATGGCTCGTCCTGGTCGCTCACGTTGTCCGCAATCTATCCATTGTGGGCTTTGATCTTATTCCATGACCGTCCCGAGATATTCCTCCGAGTGTTGGAATAGTGGCGCTTCCGATCTGGTCGTCTCTACTATTTTACCTGCCATGTCTCGCCCGTTGGTCCGACCCAGTCTAGCGATGACTCATCCGGTCGCCCACACCGTCCCCGATCTGCTTGCTGTTGGTTTTCGGACGTGTCTCACCGCCGCTTCGAGGTATTCCCCCGAGACGTAGACTACTCCCCCCTCCCGCCCGATAAACCACCAAAAAATAAAAATTTGTCTTTTGATTCTGGCCTGTTT
>LUCH01002957.1:2293-52602 GCA_013368495.1 Paragonimus heterotremus
GGGTAGAAATGTAATCTATACAACCCCACCCAGAGCGAAAACCTGTCTGTTTTTCTCTAGTGTTTATTTCATGAGTTGTAGTGAGTCGACAAAGTGTAATGGAGGCCAGAACCCTTGAAATGACTGGAGTCAAACTTATCCCCCTATGGTTTTCACAAGAGCTACGAGCTCATTTGTTAAATATGGGAGCTATCATCGAGTGATCCCAGCACGAAGGGATGGTCTCCGTCGTCCACACAAGTTGAAACGGCAAAGTCAATGCCTCTGCTAACACCTCTCTACCCTTTTCGAAAAGTGCCGGCACCTTGTGCCGCATGCTACAGTACCTGCTTTCTGAATAGCTTGCGAGATTTATGTCCAGCTACTGTTAGGATCATCGGAGTGAGTACCACTAAGGCAGCTTTCTAAGCTGGTTTGGTACTTATGCTTTACCGATGGTAAAGCCAATTTCTCAACAGCCAGTCGTTGCTGTCGGTAGGGTCGTTGACCAGCAAAAGTAAGAACAAAGCGACAACATATTATAGATCATCGAACAGGAATCCGTCAGTACCTCTGCCCATCTGCGGATCCGCAGAAGTCTGCTCATCGGCTTGTCACAGAGCAAGGGCTGATGATCTACTCTTCCCAGTTTACTTATTTTGATAAGACGGCAACTGGAGGGACAGTCTTCAATGTTTAACTACAGCTCGTATGACAAACGCGATCCAAGAAGAAAGATTTCTCAAAAACCCCGGGGTTTAACCTTTTGTACAAAGTGTGTGTGTGGTGCCGCACCCGGAGGTCTTTGTTCAAGTTTGCCATTTTAACCTAGTTAAAAATAAAAACTGTAATCGAGCTTTTCCAGGATGATTGAAGGTTTCAGAGGGATCACTCCTGAGGGAAGGTTGGGAAGACTAAATCTGTCCTCATTCGAAAGAAGGATATTCAAAAAACGAGGTTGGGTTGGGATATCAAAAGCTTTCGGGGACTTTAAGTCCTTTAAGACCAGCAACTTATTTGCGAAAGTCTCAGAAGCCATTTGTTGACATTGGAGAAGGTGTTATCACGGACGCATTTTTTAAATGGAACTACTGTTTCATATGGCAAACTGTCATCTTTTCCTTTTTTAACACTGGAATCGCCTGTCTTCAGGTTATTTATATTTATATTTAAGCGCACTTCCGTTCTCTAACAATACAGTTTTAAACTTTCCATTCGGCGGCGTAAATTTGTGATGTGAAGGGTTGCTTGGTCTTCATTGGTATTGAAGATCCTGTAATTAATCCATTGTAATCACATGTCGCGGAAACTGTTTGTTCTTCCTTCACTAACTTGAAGTCGGTGTGTTTATCCTCTGGTTGTTGCAGCTCGAGGTAAAGACCTACGTGACAAGAGATTTAACTACTGACTCGAGTCATTTCGTCCTAGATACTGAGCTGAACTCAGTCTGCGCTGTTACCAATGGGTATTGTTATATTCATTTGCTTCATTTACAATACTTCATGTTTAGCCTTTGAAATGCAATATGGTTTGCTGTCTAAAGATTATACTGAAGATCGTATTGACTTGAAAGATGTAAAGATCTCGTGTGTGGTTACCTCTTTGACAACAAATGTCCACACGACGTTCATCTATTTTAATCAATTCGACAAATCAATGGACGCGAAGTTTGTATTCCCTTTGCTTGACGTTGCGGTGTATGCGTTTGAGGCGCATGTCGAAAATCGAGTCATCATTGCTGAATGTCGCCCACGGATGGAAGTGAGTGTGCTCGACTTTGTTTCCATCCTTAATTTTTCACTCATTACAATGTAGTGCATATCGTTCTTCGTTTAGTGTTGTTCTGCCTATTTCTTGCATATACTAGGCGTTATCTAATTGCTAACCAAATGTCTAATCGATTCAAAAGCCTGTTGCAACGCGTTGCCAGACAGTTCGACTCTGTTCCTGCAAAGCTGACAGAATTGTGAAACTGAAATCACTTAGCGATGTTCTACATTTATTTCACTCTAAGTTATACCTGCACCATATTCATGTGTCTTAATATCACATCACCGTGGTTCGTTGATTACGGATACTTCGATGGGCTTCCCTCCCATCGATCTAAACTTAGCGGATCGCGTTGAGCCAGTAGAACAGTGAAAGATAACGAAACGTCTCTGGAGTTTCAACTGTGTGAGGGCTTATACCAACAAATCTTCTAATAGGATTGGGTCGGCAAGCGCCAGTAAACCACGTTCGTTGTGTCATGTTAAAAGAAAGTAGAGATAAGCTGTGAATCAGACGGAGCATACGCTTTGAGGGACTTGATCCTACTCATTTTCCGATCACCAGCGATGTCCAAACGGTTGCTCACTATCACGTCCTCTTTAACTCAGCCATGGACTACTTTATATAAACAGCACTAGAATCTGAATACTTCAGAAAGTTAAACATTTTTCGGGTGACATACTCTTATTATTCCGATGATATCACCTTGTCCTTTGGCGACTCACGAACGTTCATGACGCTTCCACCAGGCTGACGATATCAGTTTGTCAGTGCGATTTGGCCGCTGCTCCTCAGTCACGTAAAAGACTGATTGAAGATCTGTACGAGCCTGTGTCTGTGTTCATCCTTTGTAAAAACGTGTAGGGTTGGTAAATACTGGACAGTTAGGAGTGTCTTGGTGAAGCGTGTGAAACGACCGGTAGGTGCATTTTAGATGTTAAATTTGGGGTTTCCTATCCGCTCCACTTGCGGTAATAGAGGGACTTAAAGCATTCCACGAAAAATAAGGCATATTCTGCATCGTTCCACATGCCCATGTAATCTGGTTGCAAACTCCGTTGTACTTTAGCTGAAGGTGTCCATCTGTTTTCCGTCTTTGTCAATCGTTTGCGCACTGTAGTTAGGGGATAACAATCTGAATATAACTATACATTGCACAGTCTGTCGTCCTCGACTTCGTTGGCTCGATTGTGCGCATCTTGAAAACTGGGGTCGACTGGGAAAAGTTGTTTGGCAGTCAGACAGTGATCGGATTCAAGGAATAAATCAACTGACATTTCGGTTTGCTTCCGTCCACTCGGTATATTTGTCATATTAAGGCGCAAAAGATCTGTACCATCTACACTGGTAAACACTCAGAATCGTCATCAGTAGTGTCCGCGTGAAGTATTCACTCCTTATTATGTATACTAATCCATTTTCTGCATTTGTGTGCGATAGTTTGCGCATTTCTGCACTGCTCTATTTACATAGTAGTCTCCATCAAAGAAAACCATCCTTTCAGAGAGACCATTTCAATCTGGTCTCGTGAGGTTTCTGCAGAACTTTTGAACCTGTATGGGACCACTCTTAAATACTACTGTGTGTCACAGTCCTACTCCTAATCTAATCGGATTATCCCCTCCTAAAGCAGCTAAGATGTTTGTCACCGGTTTTATCCTTTGGAATCTGATCTTCTCAAGATTGTTCCATTTACCACTTTGGTAAAATATGTCCCTGCTTCTAAAACTTCCCTTTCGAAAGGGCCGTTTTTGAGAAGGGATGTAAACAGCGCCACTACCCGCTGCTGTTCATCTCTAAAGGAAACCATCGTTTTTGTCGGCAGCGCATACAATATTACAACTAAGAAAATGTGCTACGAAACACGATAATGGATAGACGTTTAACATTCAAACAGTCAAATCTTTTTAACGTTTTCTGATGAAAGGCTACTAATCTAAGATGGGCTGACACCATCCGCGAGCCAGTGGTTATGAACATGACGACCGGCAACACAGACTTTTGTTAAAGTTGACAACCATACTCTCCCCTGAAACGCATGGTACTGTCTTTAAAAGCTGGAGTCTGAACCAAGTCAACCCGTCGTTGGTTGTTGCAGGTCGTTGACCTGTTGGTTGCCGCTCAGCTCGTCATTTATTGAATCTGTAGAATCTAAATGTATTATCCAGTGTTTTCTTGTGTTGTCTGAACAGTAGAGCATATTTTGAATCCGATAGAAAGCCTTGACATGACATTCAACCAGCGATTGTCTAGCGAGCTGGAAAGCACAAAATTGCAGTAACTGTTTCTGTCCAGGTTTGGACAATCTGGGGTTAGACACTTATCCATATGTGTCACGTTATAACGCCATAACAAACACCCTAAGTTTATAAAGGGGAACTTGAGGTTGTTGCATAGTCCAGATTTCGTTCATGATACTCAAGAATGAACATGGTACAAGTCTTTTGCCCTATCGAGCCATGCATATCTGTGATTGCAGTTTCAGACCTTATTGGAACTGGTGACCAACTCTTCCATAATACATGACTTGTGGTTGTTTGTCTGCCACATCGTTTATTCAAGCGGCCGTTTCAGTGGAAGTTTTTTCTAGAAAAAGCGGCCCTTCGCCTGTAATCAGTCTAGGCGCGCTGATATAGGTTGTGTTACTCTGTAATCACTCTATTTGGCTTTTGTTTGGAGAAGTTTGTTCAGTTCCCACTAGGTAAAACAGCGCTTAAGATATGTGTTCGAACGCCGGTGGCCCTTTCACGTTTCTACACACAGCAGCAAACTATCTGATTCCCTCTGCTAAATCGAGTGAAACATCTCTGTCCACTCATCTATAAATACTGCTACTCTGTTTGTAAGCTCCAGCTTTTGATTATTCACAATATGAGTTTCTCGCCTCATAGTTCCATCACAATGACTGACAGTTGACGTTTTGTAATCCACTGTTACCAAAAATTGTCAGATTAAAATCCGGGATATCTATACTTTGACAATGCACTGGATACAGGTACGACCCGATATAGTACGGTGGGCACTATTAAGTTGCACCACATGGTTATCAATTTGTTGTCATCGTACCAACAGTAGATTGATATCTTCCATTATTGGTTGGTCGTATGCAGTCAAGTCCCTTTCCAGTATCACATTTTCTCTTCTCCAGGCCCAAACCACATATGACGAAGCGGTTCAAAGTGGTCACACCGCCTTTTTAGCACAACAAGATGAGCACTGTGAAGACATATTTCAAATGAGCATCGGAAATGTACCTTCTCATGCTACCGTAACGATAGTCTTGAAGTATGTCGGACAGTTGTGCGCCGTGAATGTTAGTGACGTGGAATCTCAAGCGGTTTTCACGTTGCCGTCAGTGATCAATCCACGGTTCACCCCACCAGGTAGGCTTGAGTGCGGTGGTATTTCATGCATTGCTTTTTGTAGGTACCACCATTAAGTCTGAATACGATCCGTTTGCAACGCCGTCTGGTGTCAATTCCATTCCGTACGCAATCTCATTTGAAGCTTCTTTGTGTATGCCGCAGGATATTGTGGATGTTTGCTCTCAACGAGATACCTATTCCAAAGAAATTGATACCGCAGACAAGAAACGAGCCAAGGTTAGTGGTTCACATCCTAGGTTAGATTTGTTTATACAGATGATACCGTCCCTACTAGAGATTTATGTTTACTGACCTGGTTGCTTTATCCACATATTTTGTCACACAGTTGTACAATACTGTAGCATCAATTAACGTTGATGGTGGTATATAATCGATATCTCTAAGTGTGTTACCAGATCCACTCTCAACTTGATCGAATATATAACCTATTTATCTTTGTAATGTCGTTTTAATCTGAAAGCGGCCTGTTTTTACCACATTCTGTCTGCAACCGTCATCCGATGTTCTTGTTACCTTGATTGTTTATTTTATTGCTTCTTAAGGGGATTCGTTGTCATTTGACTGGTCTTCACTTGAAGACGTATATGATCCTTATCGACGGCAATACGTTAATAACTGACATCGCTTAATTAACACGTGATCCTAGAAAGAGAAACAATTCTCAATGTTACCGTTAGCAACCGTTGGGTATCTGTTCACGTTTTCATCTGTTTCTCTTTTTCCATACTGTGGGAACCACGCGCTTTGTGTTATCATGCCGATGGAAACACCATTTTTCAAAATCTTGAATGTCTAGCTCCCGTGTGATGTTTTACCTGTTCCATCTGCTACTTGCAGCCCTTTTGTATCGTTTTGCTTCCATTCTCCAGAATAGGTCAATCTAACCTCCCTTGTTGCTGTGTTTTTCTACCGACTGACCAAAGGAAAACAGTAGTTCCAATCCATTTTCACTCGTCAATCCGTCTTTTGTCACCCTGGCTGAAATGAAACTGAGGTGGATACGACATATCAGTTTAGTGGCGGGTGAATTCCCAGTGACCATACTTTTCGAGAAACTCCGGCAGTTGTTACTGCAACAAAATAAGTGCTAAGAGGACTCCCGATTGAAACTTACTTGAACACTGGCGTACAGCTTGAAAATTGGTGACCTAATTGCTGCTGCAAGCGTTGGTGAATTCAATAGACGGATTTATTTACATGCAGGACGTGATTCAAGAAATGCAAGGAAATCCTTCGGGTTGACCTTGCCAAGCATAATGATGCCTGGAATACGAGTCAGCCGAAGCTGGTGGTGAATTGTGCCGACGACTTCTCAACTTGCGCAAGAGTTGTGAACCGCGGATGTAAGCAACGTTAGCTCCGGAGTGACCGATTTTCAAGTGCCTAATTTTCACCTGCAAGCTTCAATCACCACGGTATTTTGTCTTTTGGCTAATGTTGATCAGAATCTTCCAGATTCTGTTAGTGGCTCTCTAAACAATCATATCTGAATGCCAGCATCTCATCATTTCACCGCATTACGCGGCTGAGAAAGAACAATCACCGCCTAACAATCTCCCGGTTCCATCTCGATTAGTTCACTCAGGAAGCACAAGAACCGTGGCCGGGATGGTCACTCGAAGCTCGGTGCATCTTGGTACTGCTACCCGAAATGACACTACTCCCAACATTTTCCTCACAAAGAACACGAATGTGATAATTGTGACTGAAAACGACACACAGAAGACTGCTGTTCAACACGAAAATAGTGCAGTTCAACTCCCGTACAGTCTGGTGGCCGGCATATACAGGGTAATGTAAGTTCAAGGCAATCACAGCCACTTACCGAGCAGATGTCAACGCAAGCCACGATTGCATAGCGATTAGCATCAATAATATCCACATTACTCTTCTGCTGGATTTTGCGTCAGGTGTCACACCAACTTCGCTTCACAGCTACAGGTCGACCGGTTAACCTGAGGTAGGTAATACAGCACATATCACCAAAATTGCTTCGGGTGGTATTCTTCAGCTGTCTGAGATAGTTGATTACTCACCCATCATGGGCAACATTCTTACGAAGTTCGTTTACTGTCACGCTTCTCGTCTCAAACTATGTTTGCTTGAACCGGGTTAAATAGTAAACTTTGACTTTTAGTGTAAATTAATCAACAGCATCTGTAGCCGGATACACTTGCAGACACATCCGGGTGCAGCAATCTGAATTTTTGTTAAGTTCACTGACTGACTAGTTAAAAATGTGGCATGTGTCAATCTTTTCATACACTCTGGAGTGCTGGCAGTCTTGTATTGCCTCGAGATGCAAAGTCTTTATTTTGTCCCAACTGTCCAATGTCCTTTTTTCTTACTCCAGTTGTTGGTCTTGATCAGGAACGACTATTTCAGGTAGGCATTATTCATCCAATCAATTACTCTACGTCAACGACGCCGATTATAAAAATGAAAACGACCAATGGATTTACGTCACTGTGAAGTTTCCTGTACAGGACCCTGACACCCCCAAAGTGGTTCACAATCCGTTTACCGTACAAAGGACCACATTCACAAATCCAGATGAAGGACATTAAATATAGCAGAAACTTAAAGTAACCGCTACTAGGAGCTCCAAGAAACTCATCACCATCGACACACACAAGAAACTGTTACGACCCCTCCGATAGAAAAAGACAAAAACAAACGCAAAGACCATCAGCAGTATCTCTATCACGAACGAACGCAACAGTATCGCAAAACTGCACGGAAATCAGATCGCAAGTATCAGATTCCAACTCTCGCAACTTAGAACCTCCAACAAGTAAGGAAAAAGCCGGCCTTCAAACGAGCTATATTTGCTGCTCAGCCCGAAAACAAAATAGTGGTTTACAGCAACTGTATTTATAAACTTTGGGTGGCTTTGGGCCTGGACCACCAAACGAACCAATCACAACCAATCAGAAGCAAACACCGGTTCTTGGATGTTCGAGAATTCTTGCGGGTGTTCAATTTCCCGAAAATGAAGAAATCCATTTTTCTAGGAAAATATGGCGAATTTGTGGATAAGTGTCTTTTCCTAACAGAAACGCTCTCACTAAAATCACTGCTGTTAGTGCAAAGACGGCGTGCGAGAAACACCATGTTGACGGAGGTTCCAGTCCCTGAAGCTAGACTCGATCGTAACTTCATCGCTGGTCACGAACCGCATGATCTGACAGGAAGGTTGGTTGCGAGTTTTTCTCGAACTACATGTTTTTGATTCTGCCTGCAAGCGGATAGCTGTGGTTTTCTGGTGCGAAATTTTGAGTACCCCTGTTCTTTGCAAGAGCACTCAAAGACCATGTCCGGCGAACGTAAAAGCAGCTCGACAGATGTATCCCTCGTCCGATGTTTCCGCTTTACGTTCATTTCTCGATTTGCTAAGTCATCACCTCGCGTTCCGACCGATGCCTCACAAGCTCAGTATCCCTCAGTCGCTTACAAAGACGTTTAATTGAAACGGGTTCCGTGAATGTCAGCATGTCTTCAATCCTGTTATATTGATGTTCGCTTTCAGTCTACTGTTGCCTCATTTTGACTTGTCGCTGGTAAAAATTTTCTCATCGGGCGCTTCCGAGCCTGACGTTGTCATTGATATCTTCCCCCCTTGTGGGTCGGCTGTCTCATTGCCAACTCACGCTGACGGACAACCGCACTCACTTTGATAAATGAATTCTACCAGTAATCTTCGCAGTGAAAAAGCTTTATAAGATGCTCTATGGCGGCACTCCATCTTTTTAACCGATCACCAGTCGCTCGCAAGTTTTGTGTCATAAAAATGCATTTCAATCGTTTACGACAATGAGTGGCAGCACTGTTCACAGACTACTTCATGCTCATCGTCATCATCAAAGTCAGCAATATTTCGGTAGGTTGCATTGATGTCTAACTACCCAGCCACCACAAAAAATTAGGGCAAGCCAACATGAAAAAGAGGGAAGAGGGGAAGAATCACCTAACCACTGAAAACAAATGTGTTTGAACTCAGACCTTTAACTGAGACAGTTCCGCTGCTAATGAAAGTGCTGGTACGACCACGAATGGATGCCGAATTGAAACAGCACTATCATATCACGAACGAACCACGCCTAACTGTCTTCACCGATAGTGAAACAACCATGTCGTTTACATCTGGACATTGTGGGGATTATTGACTGGCAAAGGTACCTGATTATTATCAGTGCATTCTTCAACTAGCCTGGAATGTTCATGATGGTCCATCTCACCACGGAGTTTGTAATTGTTCGCCTATAACAATTATCCGACTGCTTCGTCATACCAGATATTTTTATGACAGCCAATGGAATTCTAGTTGTCTCTACCACGTTTTTGTACCTCCGTCCTCCACTTTACTCAAACGGCCAGGCCGGATTTTTTGTCAGTACCTTCAGACGTGCTCCTCTGAAGGTCAGGAGGAGAGGTTAACACATGCCATCGTCGAAGCATTCCTGACAAGTCACCACTCAACGCTCAATCCTAACTCTCCGTAAAGGGAATCGCCTACAATAGACACGTTCGACTTAAAGCTAAGAACACCGTACGATGAAAAAAAACACTACCATTGGGAATTACAACATTGGAACGACAATACAGCCGGGAACATGAAGCACGATCCGTAACATTTAACGCATGGCCGATTGTTTACGTTTGCGGCTGAAGCCAAAACCAACCGGTCGGGTTATTGGGATTCATTCGGGGACGCTGTGGCCAAGAGTTTCATGTGATGCAGATGGACCCACCGATTTGTACGCATCATATCAGTCACATTTCAATAGGGTCTAATTGCAGTAGACCTATTGTTCAAACGGCAACAGAAAACCTGAATCTACTGTTAAGCGTTTCTCGCGTGCAACCAGTCACTTGGTTGCATTTGCTGAACCAGACGAAACGCTTAGTGCTCTTCCGCCAAATCGACGGAGAGCTGCAGTTAAACCGATACAGACGAGACCACGTTTGCGATTATTCACTCATCCATAAACCTGACCAGGAAGTATTGTGGCTAGGGCCGCCTCACACGACAACGGTGACGTGAATTTACCGTCAGTGTCTTTGTTGCACTAGCCGCATGTAGTGAGAAAACCTTGTTAGCAATGACGAAGTTCGCCGACATGTGTTTTGGATGAACAGATCCTTGAGCCTGGCCAACTCACCACTTGTAACGCCACACCTTGTCTGCGAATGGCAGGTCGTCAGTTTGGTGACCGGCATATGACTTGGGTTCGAGGTTTAATGTGACAGTTCAGACGATTGAACAGCAATCTGTCAGTATCTGACGAAGTCACTCACTCCACTCCATTACCCTATGCCAGCGTTTTAGCCGACATGAAAATGCGACGTATATTGGCAGCAGAGCGAGCGTCAGGTGAATCGCACTTGTTGTTCCTAGTTAGTAGTCATCCCAGTAGTTTTTGTGCTGAGACGATGTGCCCAGAAAAGACGGGGTTATAATTGACTAGTACTTATTGCGTTGTCTGGGTTCATTTTGCAATAAGTGCACTGTGGGTATTAATATCAACAGCGCTCGATGATTAAGTAAGAATGACCGTACAGCTAAGAGGTCGATGCTAGCCGTACTACCCATGTGGTACTGACGTTGTTTGGCGCTTATGACATCATCGAGTGTGATTCGGTTAAGATGTACTGTGGCAGGCGCTTCGCCGATTCAGCTATGATATCTGTATCTGATCTGGGAGTTAAGTTTGGTGGAAGGAGGGTTGATGGAGTGTGTTGTTTTATCCGAAGAAGCGTGCATGCTTATAGCACTTAAAATTGTGCAATGTCCAATCTGATGCATAGAGAATCTATCTTCGAGCATTCTTAGATTGTGCCATGGGAGCTTCTAATCTGAGGTGTACGTCGTACTGATCACAACTGTAAGAACGACACTGTTGGGGAGTATCCTAGAAAAACGTTCGAGGAAGTCGGTACCGCCAGATGTGTTGACTCGTGCATGCGGACGGTGCCAGTGCCGAATCGATGTGTTGCGGAAAACGTTGGGGGCTTGATAAGACGGTATGGCCATGTTGGCCACCGAGTTCCTTGCATAAGTTGACTAGGGTTGTCACACGCTAAGCTACCGAACCCAAGAGACCAGAACAGCAGTAGTCTGGGCGGCATTAAGTAATCTTAATTTACTGAAGAAAAAAACAGCACCCTTTATAGAGAAACAAGTGTTTACGCTTGTTGTTGGGCGACAAACGTTCTTGCGTTCTGATTGGTCAGTTCGTTGCTACGTCCCACGACATTGATTGCCGTTTTCGATTGGATGGTACTGACCAACCGCAATTTCGTCTGCAGCAGCCTACGTGTGAATTCTGGCTGGTTGAACCTTCACCAATGAGGAAACCGCCCCACTTCAATCTCATTACAAAGTGCCGGGTGTTTTTGAAACGAGAACAAAAACACAGTGGAACCAGCCGATTTTTCGATGGAGTGGTGCGGTCGAGGTAATACTCAGAGAGACAGAGACGGGTGCAGATGATCTCATTACTAAGGAAGCTTGCAAAAATATGAATGTGGGTAACTCGCGCATGTGGTACAGTGAAAACCAACAGCAAACCGAGTGAAAAATAGGGTGGAAAAGTGCGTTGACCTCAACAGATTAGAAGTTTGGTAAACATTTAACAAGGCTATCGCAGTTCAACATTATGACGCTGGACACTATTACTGATAATAATAATGGATAATCTCAATAGAAGAACTATATTGATGCGTATAACAATATTGTGAACAGATTTATAAATATTCGAGCCGTGTAGTTCATATACAGTGAATACTAGGTTTAAGACGAGACACAGAAGTTCTCCGAGTATTACTAACAAAATGTGAACGACAAACAGAACAAAAACGAAAAAATCACTAAGGTAAGGTGTCCTGTGAAGAGAGAGGTCACCAATTTGGTACATAGGACAACACCATCGAGATTGAAGTAAGTCAAATGCTTTAAGCTACGTGATGCACAGCATCCGAACGTGCGTCAATTCGGACAATCAATCCTATTTATTTCGTGAATTCTGGAGGTCGGCCGCTCGATCCCTGTTGAAAAACTTGACTTTCCTGACGTTTCAATCCAAAGTTCTCTGTGCTGTATTCTGGGATCTGCTACGTATATTGCTGGTAACTTTCAGTTCATCCTCGCCAGCAGACGTTGACATCCCAATACACATTTCGTATGCGCGCCATCTGGATTTTTTCTTACCTCCTCTGAAACAGGTTACGGACTGCACCTTTGGTAACAGTCTGCAAGAAAACATGAACGACCGACTGGTCGCTACCGTTAACCAATTTTTGGCGGACGTTGTTGATGAGGTAAAGTCGGTTGTTTACATGTGCTCGTGAGATTTGCTAACAGATTGACGTTGCAAAATCGACCAATATAGAACAGTCAGCTGTCTTATTCAAGGCGTCCTTCCGGAAGCTGACTAAACTCTCAGTGAGGTCGTCCTATCCGCTGAAGAATGCTTCAGTGCGGAAGCCTCCCCTCACCATGAAGTCTGTCTCACAAGAACTTCCATCTTTGGCCACACGCCGTTTTATAAATACTGTTTGCCACGCATATAGTGGAAGTAACCATATAAAAAGCCTGTAAATACACCAAATGTGGTCTTTTTGTGTAGATGTGTAGACCGTAGTCCAGTGCAATTTATACGGTGACGTTCAGGACGTAGTACTTTTCATCGGCGCCTCCCACTTCAGTCCGGGCGCCACTTTAATTCAGCGTTGAAGCAACGAGTCTGTCTTTCCGGTAACCGTTCTGCGTTCGACACTTGTGTGGGCCCGTGTGAGGTAAACGAACCTCGACTTGTCACCAGTTGAAGTTGATTGGCAAACTCACCCCTCGAATGCCGCGTGACGAAATAACAATAGTAACCATCCTCTTCGTAGTTTCCGAGGTGACCCCGGCAATTCTGAGATTGGAAACTCTGAGATAATGTTATGCCTTCATAAGCAAAAGTGATATGGTGCAGTCCAGGCTGCGTCAGCTGATTGTGCAACACAGGTGGCCTAAAGGCAATTCTAAGGAAATTTGAAATGGGTGGCGAATCGGTCTTCCTGAAGTGCAGGATTCTACTCAATGGCCTCATGTGGATTTCGTTGTGCCCTCTTACAGATACAGAATGAAAACATGATTGCCCAACTTGTGTTCCTCGACTCGAGGCTCGATTGTGATCCCAGTGAAAGATGATAACAAAACCTCGAGTGCCTATGACAGGCATCGCGCCATCCTGAAGTTGAGGCTGCGAAAATTTGCACCAACTTTAATAGGACTAGAGGATTTTAGTAAATCATCTTATAGCAGTCCATTTTTTTGCCTTATTCTATCATGCAAATGCCCATTTACAAGTTCTCTCAACCTCGAAGCCATTAACGAAGATCATTGCTTCTTGAGACTCTCACAATGCAATTTCCCCTCATTCAAACTGCATCTATTGACTGCAATCAACAGCAACATCTTGAGTTTGTGTGTAGGTGTTATCTTTTGGTGATTAAGCTCCATAACCTCCTTGTTTCCGAATCAGGGCTCCTTCTTCTGTTCACCATTGTGTGATAGTTAAGCATCTATGTGAGTCATTGATATATTGTTGTCCATGATGGTGATATGGTCTACTCAACCTTGTGAAATACCTGTTTGAGCTTCAAGCAATGAATGACTGAAATCTCCCATCATTCTTGTTTCGTTCTTGCATGTCATAAAATATCCTTGACAGATGACATCTGTGCCCTATTGGCTGAACGCTCTGCACGAAATCTATATTATCTTAAAGGTGATCCGGTTGCCTTAGCATCCAAATCCTTTTCTTTCTTGCCACTATCATAGTTCATAACTCTCTTCTCCATCCTAGGTCAAGTTGGTTTCCGAGTTCAAATTCGATCATGATCTTCAAATGGTCATCAAAATGAGTCAACCGCTGCAGTCTATCGTTATCTGCGAATCCGGTGATTCCGCAAAGCCGACTGGCGGGTTCTTGTCAATGGACTGTTTGCTGGCTCAGTTTGTCCCAGACTTCTCGCAGTTGGCTTCACAACAAGAAACCCGAACTGAGTTGGTTTTTGTCGTTGACCGTTCAGGTGTGTTGTTGTATCATATCTCCAAATGTGACTGTGTACAATCGGTTTCCAATAAGTGGGATTCATCTTCCATGTTTTATCTTTTTCAGGAAGTATGCATGGGCAACGCATAACCAGCGCTGCTGAATCGCTTTTACTGTTTTTGAAGGCTTTGCCGGTCGGATGTCGGTTTCAGATTATTGGTTTTGGCTCTCACCATGAACCCCTGTTCCCGCAGTAAGCTTTGTACTGTTTTGTATGATCGGTTGCGTCCGGTTTTTAAGTTTAATGTAAGTTCTGCTCCCGCTTGTCTCCGCGGTTATCTTTGGTTTGAGCAGTACGCATCACTTCGCTGAACTGTGACATTGTGAATACCTGTTGTATGTTACTTCTTAAATTGTTTTGTGTCCGGTTCTTATCGAGTACCACATTTGTTTGTAGTACCACCACCGTGTTTGGAAGCATACCGTTCACAGTAACCATATCTGGGTGCGAGTAGTTTGACTGGCCAATTGTAATCTTGCATTTTATTTGGATGCAATCGTCATTTCAGCTCTCAAGTTCGAACACAAGCGTGGTCTCTACCAGGGGATTGTTCTCATGTCGTTTTTATCTCCTCTCCAGGCCAGACGATTATAACGAACGTACACTTGAAAATGCTCTACAGTATCAACAGTCCATGTCGGCAAATATGGGTGGCACAGATGTGTTGCCTGCTCTTCGCGAAGCATTTGACGCTCCACTGACTGGACAAGGATGGTATCGACAGATCATTTTCCTGACTGATGGTGAAGTGACCAATGCGGATGAAGTAAGTTACTTCGTTTACCGTTGACTCATCTGTAGGCAGGCCACGATTAAATTTAGGTTCTTTATGTTACTTCCGATGATTAAAACTATTTTTATTCTTTCCGTTGGTTTCTGGTGGTGTGTAAATCATGGAGTTGCGTATAGTCGCACATCATCCATTTCCGGTTCATTATGCGAGAGCTGTTCTCACTAACTCGCTCTAACCGACTCGTGACAAAAATCGATATAATCCAGTTCTCGTCATCTCATCAGCGCAGCTTGCGTTTTCTACCTTTGACCACTCAGGAAGACTTGCTTTATATAACGAGCTTTACTGTAGTCGCGCTTTGTACTTCTTTCAGAATCTCTACCTTAAGGATGGCCGGTAGGACGCTTATTTTTCCTCATTCGTATGTCGTGCACCCGTAATTGCGGCTTAGCTAGACCACATGGGGTATGGGATTTTTTGTCGAAGTGTTCACATTTACTGTTTTAAGCGCAGTCATTTGAACATTCCCTATTGATCATTTGCTGTATATCGGTCGGTACGAGTGACTTTGTTTTGTTTTTGCTTAAGGTAATTGGCTTGGTCGGAGCCAACGTCCACAAAGCCCGTGTATTCACAATTGGCATCCAAACTGGTGCAAGCAGTCAGCTGATTGCTTCTGTTGCCCGAGTCGGCCACGGTGTCTCAGCGATCGTCTCTGACGAGTATGTGGCTATTACATTTTGTGTCCATGTTTCAAATTTTGGTGAATCTCCAATCAACTCGTTTGAAACGTGCGGCTTGAAACATTTCGAAACAGCTAGTATTTCGAAGATTGCAGAAGCAACTCACCAATATCAGTTTCATACTCAGCTACGTTGTTGACGTTACCAAGCATTGTGGTGAGACACTTACAGATTAGACAATCAGTGCTGAAAACAGCCTAACTCCAACGGCCACCGCATTGCGAGTTGCGGTTTTTTTTTCTCACTACCGTTTTGTACTCAATTGAGATCCGTTTGTGTTTCTCAGGATAATGCACTGTTTAGTCAGAGGAAAATGATGACTGCATGTTTGGGCAATATGTGGTATGAATGTCGTAATTCATGCAGGCAACAACATTATTTATTATGGGTCAGTACGTATTACAGCAATGAACGTGTATGGAGTAACAGCAAATCAAGAACAAAGGCTACACAGTGCCAACTTCCCCCGTCTGATCCTGTACACTTATGTGAAATATGTGCAATTCTCCTGTTAGGGTATTGTTCTGATTGGCCAAGTTGATCTCCAACCGTGAGCCCATTATACTTTTCCGTAGGTTGTCCTAACCTGTCACGTGAGGTGGGCACCATCTTCGCTGTTTCTGATCGGCATTCCGTTATTTTCTATTCTTTTGTTGATCAATCTTTGCTTTTAAGGTCGCGTCACGTAAACAGGAGTATTATGTCCGCCATGTCTTCATATTTATCGTACGTGTACTGTATGCCCAATGCAGTTTGATTCACCTCTACCATCAGCAGGTTTGACGGATACTTGGACAAAACCGTGATACGATTTATAAGACAGTGTATAAAGTCCAGTATTGCAAGGTCGTCTAGTCCAGTGAATGTATGCTAATTATGACGTTTGCGTTTCGGCAGGAACTTGTTTCAGTATATACATATCCAGCGCAACGTATACTGCTTAGTTGTACATGATGTGATAGCTCCTATTCGGTTAAGCTGTGGCTTACCCATTGTCAGGCTTTCGGCTTCCTCATGTGATCCGCTTAGTAGTCGTGTAAAAATACCTATTTCTTCACTTTTGATGCCGACCTCGACTACCAGTGACGAGATTACGGGCGTCCCAAAAAATGTGAATTCGTTATGGGTGTGTTCACTTTGCAGGCGGAATGCTAGTTTGTGAACAACGGTCTCAGGTGTTCATCGTCTCTAGTGGTGTTCTCCAGGGGTGTCACATCTCTCTCCTCTCGTCCGATTTTGTCACGAACAACGCTCTAGAACTTGTGCGTGAGCGAGTTTGATGTAGTGTATCTTCTCGTTACTTAGCTGGACTGTATGGATTATACGAGCGCCGTTGTTCCGCTTAGCCCTTCTACCGGAGGCGTGCAGCTGATTTGCTCGATTCGATGGCGTGGGTGATGTTGATAAGATCCACCCTGGTTGAATCAACTGTGGTCATTGGGACCAGTTGTCGGTAGAAATCTTTCTTAACCCGTTGTGGAACTGTGGTGTTTGCTTGATCGTTTGCAGGTCAACCAGGAATTACTAATTGACTTCAGCCCATAAGAAAAGGAAGTGCTCAGTTGAAGGATACAATCTGACATCTTTCCGATGCAGTTTACCTTGGCAGCTCATGACAAACAGCTAGTACTTGATACCTGAAAATGTCATTCGACCTCACACTTATCATATACTATCACTTGTTTTTGGCTATATTTTGCCTTTCATTTTGCACTCTCACGACAGTACACAACTTCGTGGGGTGGTTATGAAAATCCTTGGCGCTGCTTTGCAACCAAGAGCTGGAGAAATCAAGGTATGCTGGAATTTGAAACGTTCCGATAAGCTGGTGGATGTCATCAGTGTTCCTACACAAATTCCTCCTGTTTATCATAAACAAGCGATCAACGCATATGGATTCATTCCAGCCGGTTAGTCTCTTTCATGAACAACGATAGTTTCTATGTTCTGCGAGATTACCGTACGCCTAATAATGTGTGGTGTGTTTGTGAAATTCTTTTTAACGGTCACCATATGGTTTATTATAATTGGAAATCGATTATTTGGAATTTAGCCGTTCAGTAGGTCGTTGTTTAACAACGTTCAGCGCACTCCTTACTGATTGAACGCTCTAACCTGGCGTCTCCGGTGTAACGTTGGCTTTATTGAATTGCTAATTAGGTTTTTATTGAATGGGTTTTGAGCTGGACCAAGCAGAGTGGATGTGCGACCAGTACAACAAATTTTTACTCTCTCTTACGATCGCTGGCTAGCAAACCTAGACCACTTGACTGGTTTTGTCTCGTTCGAATTAGTTCATTGAAACTGTTACTGTTTGTCCCATCCCTGTCGTCTGATGGGCATGGATTACTAACCCATGGACTCTGGGTTTATTTTCGGACTACTCGACATGATTGACCTGTTGGAACGAATACAACCTTCTTCTATGCTTTGCTAAACAGGCCGTGTAGTCTGTGCAGCCGGAGAACACTAATCTGACTTGAGAATAGTACGATCATTCGCTTTTCAGCATAGTGGACGGCGTGATCCATTTTGTCTCAAAGCACGACACTAATCGTCCACGGCTTTTGTTATAGTGCTTGCCTTCTTTTTCGCACAAGGTAAAATTTTGCTTCCAATTGTGTGGAAATTGTTGTGGAAACAAGTTGTTGACGCAAAGTTGAGTAGTCCTTCTAGTCTCTCTCACATCTAGGTTCAAAAGAAAAACTGAGACGATGGATTCAGCCATATGGTTTGTACATTACATTGATGATATTCTCAGTTATGTATTACCACTTATCCGCCAGTTTAATTGCTGTGTGTAAACCTCAGCCCACTGGAACGTTACTTGTTGCCATCAGTATTTGCATTTGGAAGACTTTTCTCCGGTTGGACACAAAAATCCGTTAGTCTGTATTTATTCTTAAGGTGCGCGTGAACTTCATTCTCTTCACGTTGTAGATGCGAAGTTAACATTTCAAGTGAGGTATTGTTGCTGATAACCCCGGACGGTTTCATTAGGCTTCATACTCAAAACTTGTGCAATATCTCAATCTCCACAGTGTTCGAAAAGACATGCTGTCTGCAGTTACCGCCCAAAAAGACCATTACAGCTCTGTAGGAAGCCTTCAGTGCCATAGAACTCTGCCTGTTTAATCAACCCGAGTTCTCTCTGTTGGTTCTGTAACGTTGCTTATATCTAAACATTAGTCCTCTCGCTGTATTAAAACGTTTGCACGTATTTACGGAAACAATTGTGTTGAGCACATCGACAGAACCCTCATTCGAAAAGTCCGAAAATGGCAGTTCAGGTGAGTGCAACGGCCGTAAAGTAATCTGCGGGATACAGATCTCAATCTCTTTGTATACAAATAAAATTACCTATTCGGCTTTGAATCCTGCAGGGTGCAATGAAACGAGTTGCCGATAGCCATCAGCGAAGTGACGGACTAGCAAATAATTAGGATTAGTTTTGGAAGAACATCCCACCCTTCTAGGTTGGTCATCTTATCGGTCCTGCAGCTTCGTTCTTCACATCGGTGTTTTAACTGAGTGGCAACGACAGCTGACTGCAGAACACACGGTCACCGGTTCTAGCCAACTTGCTGTCTGCTCTTGTCTGAGTTGAACTATACGTTTTCCAGTTGAAGATGTTCCGATGTCAGTTTAGGATGTTCTAGGTAATTTGGTCTAAGCAAGCTAACATGGTTAACTTTCAACCTAGCGAGACCCCGCGTCTTCTCAGCCTGTAAGAGCCACCCAGTCCGTTTTTTTCGCCTAACCGTGTGCATATTAGCCTTGCGATCCCGGTCGACGCTGAAATACAGCTAACCCACTTAAGACATTCTAAATTGACATCAAGACATCTTAAACTGAAAAAGATGTACAGTTTGACGGTATTGATCGCGATGGCCCATTACCCTGTGCTCAGGATCGAGTGTTAATAGCTTTGAAGTTACCCAAGTGGAGATTTCGTTGACCTGCGACCTTTTCTGTTTCACTCCCACTTATTTTATTTTCCCTTCGTTTGACCTATAGACCTTATTAGTTTATGTGATAAGTAATTGACGAGAATAAACGAAAGGATTGATTCACCTTGCAGCCTCCATAATCTGGCCTCGCTGCTCAAGTTTATTAGGCAAACTTAATGTTGCAAACCTATTAGTAGGGTATATTTCATTCCCTACAATCGCCTTTACAAAAGATTGCAGACTGGAATTAATCAAGCGTTTTGAAATATTTCAATTCTGACTTCTATCTGAGGTTAATTATTCAAGGAGAGCTGAGCTGAACTTTGTAATGTGATATGAAATGGATGCATTGTTCGGCACTCTCTGTTGGCTGTTCATTTTACCTTGCTGGTTTCACTGAGTTTCAAAGTAGCTCGATTGTAACGGTGCTGATTGCCGATCTGTCGGCTGCCAGTCATAATCCTCGTTATCTGGGTTACTGCTGTCTTGTTTTGGCTAACCCTCAGGTTATCCAGCCTATCCCAGTACAGTAATTGCCTTCTCATTCACTTAATCAAACAATTTTTTCTGCTTATAGGCAATCTCAATGGTCTCAATGGTTCTGTGTCTTTGGAGTATGATATCCTGGGCCAAAAGCTAACGACTCTGTTGGACGTCTCCACTGTTCAGAAAATGTTATCGTCCGTCTCGGCTGATGCACCTCTACATCGTCTGGCCGGTAAATGTCAACTGACCGAGCTGGGCGACAAATACAAAACAGGCCTGATGAATAACAAACCCAAAGATGATCCAGAGATCAAGACACTTCGAGATCAGATTGAAAAGATTTCATGCGCCATCAATGTGATTTCTCCTGTAACCTCAATGGTTGGTGTGGATCCCGTAAAACCAGGTTAGTGAATTTTGGCCAGTGGCATCACATGTATACAAACAGTCCCTCAAATGAACGGCTTCTCATTTGCGGTATGTGTTACTTATAAGGAATGATATAACGTTGTTAGGTTGGATTTAAACATTTTTTGTAACATACTACGTTGTACCGCCGTCGTGGGTAAGTGGCAGTATTTTTGATGGCTCGTTTCACGGAATGTGCAATTGCTTCGCATGACATTTTGTGTATCCGATCATCAGCAACATTGCTTATCGACCATTCCAAGAGGAGCCAAATTGAATCTGTATGCGCAATAGTATTTGTTGATTTTCTCGAAATAAACAGTTACAGCAAATATCTGCAAGATACTCACACCGTTCAGAGATCATGTATCGGACATACACGTACATTTCATTGTTCTCGTCCCAGGTTAATTGTTC
Organism: Paragonimus heterotremus; assembly: GCA_013368495.1. Taxonomy (NCBI): domain Eukaryota; kingdom Metazoa; phylum Platyhelminthes; class Trematoda; order Plagiorchiida; family Troglotrematidae; genus Paragonimus; species Paragonimus heterotremus. The sequence continues at coordinate 23,271 of LUCH01002957.1, forward strand.
ACTCACCGAAAGTGAATAACATAATTTGTTACTTGTCGCTGTTGCTGTTATTGTTGTATTTATCGTTATTATTGTTATTGTTATTATTATTATTATTATTATTCCTGCTGCTGCTCTTGAATACAGAAAACCGTACGCTAATCTTGTACGATTTGTGTCCCGATCAATTTTGCTGCATCTTTACGATTGAATTCAACAGACTGTTCACACAACATCGGTAATTAAATGAAACGTAGAAAAAACTAAGACATCACAGTCTACAATCACGTCATCATGGTAGCGTCAACCTGCTAACTAATTGTTTCTGGACTCACGACGTTGATGTGGACTTTTGGATAATAGTAGCTTCCGTAAAGCGCGTTGTACAACCGGATATAGACCCGTTTGTTGGATTATACGGATGTCGCATCATTAGGATATGATATACAGTGGACAATGCAATCTCCTTGTTTCCATGTATAACTGTGATGTATTGCGTTAACGTGGTCGGTTGCTTTCTTCATTTCGGAATGTGCTCCGTAACCATGGCTTGTAACTGGCGTTAAATCCTGCCTGTGCCATATACTGGTATTCACGGGTAGCATTAGATTCAATTGACTTGGGTATCTCTGGCTTCACACAGAGCGTTGGAAATGTTGAAGTGTTCTAAACATGATGACTGAAAGCGCAGCATGGCAAGTTCTGGCAATAAAATTAACGTGATAACACTAGGTAAATCCACATATCTGGTCACTTTTATAAGGGAAATAAAATGCAGTTTATACGGGCTGACAACTCGAATCTTCATGTCACAGTGCTGGTTAAATTTTATTTTAAGCAGTTTAGCTTATCCATTAGATTGTGGATTGGCTTCTGGTAAATTTGGTTCTTCCTGAAGAGTATCTTCGGTGCATGTGTGTTTGATTCGGTCAAATAGCGTGTGGACCAATCCTTCGCCTTTATGAACGAGGCGTGAAACTTGTCTAATGTGACGGCTGACCTGTCCAAGCATTCTTACGGAAGACACCGTTTATTAGAACCGTCTACTTTTTCTCCTACTATGTGATGAACAAGCAGGATTCCGATTCGGTCGAAGACACGCCGAACACGTGACGTGTCCTCGAGCACCGGCACCCTTACAGACAGCCGACGATCGTGGTCTCTTTATACCTAAAAGCTGCCTTCGATTCAGCCGTTCATAACGTTTAATGAAGTAGTTTCTTGTACAGAGTAGTTTCCGACACAACGAGACTAGATCTTGACCCAGTGTGACGGCCTATGTATCTGGATGACCTGTTCGGCTAAACTGGACGGTGTTGTGACCACACCGACGGAGTCCATTACACCAGGCAGACCAACAGGTCTAACAAACCGTGATCTCCTCCTCCTCCGAATTGTGGGTTGGAAGCCGGTTAGCGTCCTTTTCAGGAAGAAATGATATTAGTTCCAATACACTGCCCTGAGGTTTAAGCTTTTGAGCAAGAAGCCTTGGTTATGATAGCTCACCTTTCTCTTGTCTAGGTCTCAGCGTCCTGGAGGTGTCTCAGTCCATCGTGAAACTGCGAGTATTCACAACGTCCTGCTTTCTATACCGCATCGATCGTTTTGCTGTATAAACCGGGTCCCCTTGCTTATTGATTATAGTACGGCGGATAAGCGAAAAGGTGATATTTCTGATCATTCTCCATCGCCCTTTCAAATTTAGCTCTCATCCACATCCCGAACCCCATTTCTAACAATTGCTCTGCAAGTCTAACAACAAATGCGGCTAAACGTAGTAACACTCTGCTGCTCTTACCCATTAGTATCCGGCCTCCCTTGTCCCTTGCCTAGTCCTCGAATACGAATCAATGTGAGTGCTTCAAACGTTCGCACTCTGAAACAAATAGGTCAAGAGGCTATTCTCGCACGAATGTCAGACTCGTTGGCTGTCGATGTCTGCTGCATATCGAAGACTATAAAGCACACCCTGTATAGGAGGAGATAAGAAGGAAAAAGAGAGAGATGGGAAGGGACCTAACTATTGAAGAAAAAAGGCCACGTCTCTATTCAAACATTCAAGATCAAGTTGTGTACAGCTTGCAAACAAACAACTAAGCTGTAGGTGAGAGTAAGCCCACCTTGGTGAGGCCGAGTCTCGTTTAGGTGGCTGGCTTCAGATAGCACCATCTCTCTCAGGTAATGGCGGGCGGCTATCACAACTGTACGCTGATCATAAGCTTTCTTTCGACAATGTCAGTTTTAGACATTGTACTTGTCATTGTTATACTTAAAGTCCTCTTCTCCGAACCAGGCTTGAACTCAGCTAGACCACATAACTGTTAGTCATTGATGGTGTGGCTCCATTCAGGGCTTTCGTTCTTATTGGAACACATACTTGGATTCAGTTCATGCATTGTTTTTATTGTCGTTGGACAACACCTCACCGCTATTGGGAATCTGGCCAGGCCATTAGCACAGCATAAGTATCAAACTAGCCTAGAATGAAAGCGTGGGAGTACTATCTTTGAAGATCTCAACTCCTGTTTGACCCGAATCTCATAAGCCATTTATGAAGCAGGTAGTGTAAGTTGTTGCACGTGGTTCATCGTTTAACTCAACGTTGAATTTCAGATGAAGATATCAGACGAACATTCCTCGCGGCAGTTTGTGTAACTAGTTGTGGAAGGATATCGTTCGGAGGCGTAATCAGATCACTGTTCATGAGGCTCGACTAAAGGAGAAAGTTAATGAAGTGGAAACCGGTTTTTTTTCAGAGAACACTATACGTGCTACTGATCCAGGGCGTTTGTATGTCAGTCATCGGGGCACGTTCCCCTGATGAATGCAGAAGGTTACAGCGTTTGGCAGAACATCGAGGGTCACCTTAGCTGACCTGTTGCCTCTATTCCGTTAACGCCACAAACTTTGATTATAGCACTCCGGTCGGTAGATTTAGAACCACCCACTGAAACTGAGGCCTGCAACTGCATTTTGGCTCTTAAACCTATATAGAGATGACTGAACTGCAGCTGTAAGTCAGGAATGGCAGAGCATTTGGGTGTACAACCTCGTCAGCTAACCCGTTTTAAGTTGCGCGAATGAGGCCAAAGGTCATCCACACAAGACACCGGCTTCGTCCATTGTACGTCAACTACCCGAGGCAAATCCCGATACTGATAGTCCGTCGACATTTTCACTTATCTTCGTACACCGGAATAAACGCTTACTCCACTTTGCGGGAACAATTGCCATTAAACGGTTAGATCCCCCATTGTGTGTGTTAAAGAAACCGTTTATCAAATCGACACTACTTTGGTAGTGCTCGTAAATTTTTCCATACCTCGACAAGACACTCTTTCCACTTGACGATTTATAATTTTTCTTTCTGCAGTATGTACTTAGTGAGATGCAGCAAAATCATTTCCAACAAAGGTCCTGGAATATACCACTACTAACTTGTCTTTTCACACCCTCGAACGACTTTTCATTACTGTAACGCACAATTTCTACGGTTTAGTTTGACTCTCGAAGTATGCCACTTGGTATAACAGCAAAGTGTTCGTTAGATTTTGGCTTTTATCGCTGGATGTTGATTGATCTTGGGCTGTTGCTAATCCGCTTGCATCCATGTTTCGTTCCAATCTCACCTTCAGATTTATCTTGTCTTACCTTGAATACACGAAGTTTCGTTATTTTTCTGCTCGGGGTCTTCAGAATTTGCGAAACCCAGTCTCTCGCCTAATCTGTTTCTAACATCCTGATAGCTTATCAAACATTTTATCGTTCGTCCGATTTGATTACACAGAATACCACACCACTGTGGTTGTGCGTCCCATAACAACCGAATCCCGTTAATCACGGTGGTAGTGGAAAGAACTGTGGTTACTTTCGATTAATCTGATCTCCTCGGCATAGCCGTCCACCCGGAAAGTCGTCTACCATCCAGGTGTTCACAAAACAAGTGATTTGTACTGCTGTTCATGAGCCTTTTCACAGACGGATGCTTTTCCAGACAACCCGTTTCAGATATCGCATCTTGTAAGCATAACACAGTTTCGGATCTCAGTGACAATTAGATGTAAATGTTACAAGTTTTAAAAACCTGTCATATCTTTGTTTTCGAGCGCTTATCAATCCCTTTGTCGGATTACGTATCCACTCCGAAAGACATTATTTTTCAGCAGGTAGTGGAAGGTCCTTTCTTAGTCAACGCTTGTCGATTCTATGCTCAGTTTAGTCTTTTTCCTGTTTTTATTGCATTGTGCACTTGTAGCTGCATTAATATTGCTTCTTGACTAGTGATCTCGCTTTCACGCTTCTACTTCTGTGTCTTTTGTCGCGTCATTTTGAAAAATCCCTCGATCGAGCCTGATGCAAGTCGTCTTTGTCCACTTTTCAGATCAGCCTGTTAGCATATCTTCTGCATCAAAGTAAGCGTATTTTGTTTGTCCTACCGTTTTGTTCAAAGTAATCTTCAACGGTCTTGTTGCTTTTGAAGACTGAAAAACAAGACACATGGTTGTTTTGCATTATTTGGCTGGCTTGTTGGTGTTTAAAGCGATGATTGATCGTTGTGTCGTTGCGTTACGGACCGATAGACAGTTCACTCTGTGAGCATACCAAGCTTGTCAGTTTATCTTGGTTTACTACCTAATTACGTTGTACCAGTTTCGTGTAAACTTTGCAGCGTTGGCGGTGGCGTCGAATGAATAACGTGCAATAAAAGTGGCGGGGTTTTGTAGTATACAACGGCTTCCCGGTTAAATTTTTCATTCACGTGATTTCTGTTTGGTTGATCATTGTCCTTTTTACTGATTTCTTGTATATCACTGCTTTCTTGGTTTCTTAACTGTCAATTGACTTCCATGTTTCGTTTGACTGTGATTCGTTGGCTGTTTCCGGTCCTAGTGTCACCGTCACCCACATCAGCAGGACATTGTCTGTGGTCACATGGTCTTAGTCTCTGACTATCGAATTGCTCAAAACGTGTGAGATCATTCAAGTTGCTGTAGGCCTAATGAATTTATACTGACTATAACAATCTGATAAATCCGTTATATTGCTTAAGCTTTGTGTTATATTCCATTATATTCAGATATAATTCAGTCCGGTGGTGTACTTTCTTTTTCAAAACCACGAGATGCTTTCTTTATTTTCCCGCATACAGTTTTTATAATTAAGTTGTCTTTTTACCTATCGCGAGCAATACACATCGTCCCTGAGTAGGCGCATTAAACGCCCAGTTAACCTCATTATGGACCATGTGATTTCAGTCTATGCCCCACATCAGTGTTTCCCAAAATAGAACGATTCGGGGGCACTTGAAATGATAACTAGTAGTTCGACTATGTTACATGCCTCCATTTCCTGAATATTTGGATCTATGGCTTCTAGGTGCTTTTGGGCTTGATGTTGTTAACCTTATACGACTGCATCAACCATCGCGGTAACCTTTGTGTATATTCATGGCTTTATATTGGACTCTATCGTGTGTTTACCATTCATTGTACTGATTTTATTGTTCATGCAGTGCACGTTGATTAATGGGACAATAACGTGATTGGGGAACCAAGGGGTCGATGGGTCGATTAAGCTTGTAAATCGTTAGTACACAACAATACATCAGTGGGTAACAATGACGTTTATCTGCCATCCGGCTTTGCAAAGACTCCGATATTGACAAGAGTAAACGGAACGTATGAGACCTGATTAGCAAAACGTTTGTCTCCAAACTTAATTCCTACTGTGTTGTCTACACTTCACTCTAGGTCGCATGTTTGCAGTTGAACGAATTCTGAACAATTTAAGGCGGATATAGCAGTTTGAAATTGTTTCAGATAGCATGCTGCTGGAATCCTACTAACCTATGAGGATGTTTTTAGTAAAAGTGAGGGTTGTGATCAGCTCAGACAATACCCTGTAACACCATCCTTAAAAGAAGCTACAGAAAGGAGGTCCATACCTGGAGTTTTATTGTATTTCAGTAGCTTTATCTTCAGAGCCGCTTCATTTTCTGAAAGATGAATCGTTTCTCAAGGTATTCACCTTTTCATGTTGCTTCAACAGGCTGTAAATCAATGAGCTATCTTTTGCATATAGTCGCATTAGCCCCTTATCGACGGCCAGTACTGCCGCAGTTATTGCACGATAAAAATGCTTTTCCAATCCCCCTGGTAGACTGCGATTAGTAAATCTCACGGTTCTCATGTAGACTTGTTGTAAGTTTCAATTCACGGTGGTCTTTGTCGTTTTCCGTAGTTGGGGGTGATTAGTAGGAGGCTATTCACAAGCTCCGTTGAATCAGCAGGAATCCACTCTTGCAGCATTCACAGTATATCTTTATAGCAGATTTTTTTCAAACGGTTTCGCGTAGCTGTTAATCTGTCTAGTGCTCGTATGAGTCACTCCCTCGTTGTAATATGGGCAGTTTACTTGGGAATGTTTTTTACTCATTCCTTTATCCCAATGTGGTGGCCAGTCTTACGTGACGTGCTGAGCCAAAGAGTTATGTTAACCAGGGCTTCGAATCGTTCAGATACAACCCTGTCAGACAGACCAGAAGAGCGATCAGACGAAAAACAGATAGGCTCACAGAGTTGTATATCGCACTACTTATCGCGCAGAAGTGCTTAGAGGATAAAGCATGGGTCCATGAGTATACGGCAGAGCGATTTTTTGTAGTTACAGTGCTCTGCCATCTTCCGGGTAAAGGAGAACGAGGTTTGAGCAGGTACATACGAACAAAGCGCGCACTGAACACCTGACGGTTGAAAAAACTTCGTTAGAAACCTGATGTAGCTTCGAATAGGTACACTGCATGGTGCAGTAAGCCGAACCAGACGTCAGTGCTTCATTCACTACACCTCGGACCGGGCAGGTCACCCACTGCTATGTAAGTGGGATTTTTTAATAGGCTGGCTTCGACTACATCCTATCGGCTGTCTTCTCGCAGGTCAGATTGAGATGGGACCGTCAAATCCATGTCCCTCCGCGGCATCAACGACCAAAATGTACTAGAATTTATCGTCTTATTTTGCCTGTTCCTCCAACTTTTTCTGCATATCGTGTAGCCTTGAATGGTCGTTGTTTTCTGAAGTCAAGACATCTGGCAGACATGGGCACTCTCGATGTCCATACTCTTCGACAAGTTGTTCCGGTAGTAGTACTCTTTCAAATCTTCCGTTTGTTGTGCCTTTCAGACGCGAATCTGTAATTCTAGCGTGGGTATTCACTTAAGTTTAAAACTAGGTAGTTGTCTGTCCTGATACTTGTCCTCTAGACCATCTAGTGACGCCGAAATTGACTCTCGTAATCACGCTGGAGTGGCACTCTTGCTGAGTTTTATTCCAGAGCACTGTTTTTCGATTGGGACCCAGTTAACATTCATCTGTGTGCTATCAATCTGAGTATGTCGGTTATAGTCTTCCGGCACATCCAAAAAGCGTTGTGTACTCATTCTACCAGCGTGCATTCCAGCGTACAATAGCTCATTTGCTACCAAGAATGTGAAGCACACTACATACTCAGATATAATGGTACGGTAACAAATCAAATGCATCATTAAAGCCGCCGAAATGGGGAATGGTGAGAATGATGATGAATGTGTGAGAGTTTTACACGTTCTAGCCATGAGATATGTTCGCTAGTTTCAAGTGGTTTATGCTTGCTTAGCTTTGCAGTGGCTTGGAAGTAATGGACCAACGGAGATTGAGGGTTTGTGCGGTCTGTTTCGGGTCCATAGACAAGGATCGTCAAGTTTGATGGCAATAGCCTTTACCGTTGATACCAGTCGCACTCTGACAGCTCTGGAATGGACTTGACGAACTCTGTAGACAAGTCGGAAGGCTTCATTCGAATTTGTTCGATGGCCAGTATCAGTTAAGTGGGTACCGGTCGCACTAGAAACGGGTTTCCTCGAACCGTTGCAAATCCGTCTTAGGAAATCTTCATTATAGCTTTTCGATGACCACCTTGTGATTCTCCTAGCTTAACCTGGTTGACAACAACAGGTGAGAGAATAAACACAAAAGGACGAAGAAAACCTAGGCAAGCTGTCTTCGAGGTGCGGGACCAATACTGAGCAGGTATTGAACGATTAGATAACCCGTGCCGCAGGTATTTTCAGTTGCGTCAGAAAAACGGCGGGTGATAAGTCTACTGATAACTTCATCCTTGTATAGTAGAGTGATAAAAATATTTCTTTTAATCCACTGTCTGAACGATTTCCTGCCTCATTTTTGGTTGCATGTTTCTATCTAGGAGTCGTTGGGGTTATCCATTTTGACTTAACTTGTCTCGAACTTATTGGAATTCATCCTACAGTCTTTAGCATGCAAATCTTTTAGGCTGTGCTTGTTAAACAGCGCGTATTAGCGCGCATGTATTAGCCAGTTCAAATATTTTTTCTATGGAATGACCTTTGAACTGGCCTATCCATTCTGCGAAACAGGGTAACATCTGAAAATGATAGTCGGTTGTTCATTTCTACATATACATAGTGTTTGAATGCGCACGACCGAACTGAGCTAATACAATTTTGGTGTCATCATTATTGTTTATCAAGCGAAAAATATCATCTACGTAGCGCAACTGTCGACGAAATGACGTAGCTTATTAGCCTCTAGTTTAGCCATGAATTACGAGCACTGAGCCTTTAGAGGACTCATTGTTACACCAAAATTCTGACTGTGGATCTCTTCATTTGAATGAGATCGGACGTTTGATGTGCAGAATAATAATAGCTCTCGTATAGGATATCCGTACCAAATCCAGTATGAATTAAGTCAAACAGTTGGGTATTACAATTTGCCTGTAGCCTTCTGTTGTTAATCCGTTTACTAACTAACCTTTTCAGTTTGTGTATGGAAATACTGACGTTGAGTGGATTGTTCTCGCTGTAAACTCAGAGGAATTCGATCGTTTTTCTTAAGGGCACAAATCCCTGAACAACGAGGTTAAGTCTAAGGAAGCCACTTTATGATTTCTTATATTCACTGAACCAACCACACGGACGTACTAAAAATATGTCGTTTATACTAAGTGAGGTCAGTTGTGAATTGATTGGTTGCAGCAGATCCACTAGTCATCGAACTAAGGCATGATACGGATATATATACGTGTCAAGAGTTGGTCTTAAGGGCGCTCTGTCTTTGTGAACTTTACGTTTACTATAGTGACGAGGAACGATCGTCCCTGTTGGTCTGATGCATCCAAAGGTGTGTGTGTCGGTCAGGTCTGATCACAGATTAATTTGGACAGTTTATTCTCTGTGACCGTTGTTTTATCTTCATCTTTTTCCATCTTAGTAAAATTTGGTCTATCAGACGGTATAGACGACATTTTATCGACATAGCTGGTTTCATCTACTAGCATCCAATCCCGTCAATGAAATGTTATTGTTTGTTTGCAACTTCTTTATGGTGTCTAAATGTTCCCGCTCCAGTAGACTGCAACTCGATACTTTGCTATGCAAATGGTTATAGCATATATTCACCGTAGTAAATTTGCAATGTTCAACGTTAAATTCTGAGAATGGAACGAATCCGCCCAGTTATTGATGTAGGCTTTCAAACTGAACTTTAAGGTCTAACCGGTTATATTACGATCTTGGACAACAAGAAGTTAAGCCTAGCTATAACACTTCTAGCATAGTTTGTCTCAAAATGACAGACGAATAATCATGAACATACTGTTCGGGATAATAGAGAAACTTAGCTTGCGACTTGACTGGGTTCCGTTCATTAATCAACCTAATTCTCTGAATTCCACTCACTTTGTACCTCCAACTGCAACCACTGTTCGAACACCGTCATATCCCTCTCCGGATGTGATTCGGCAGCGACCAAACTTAAACTAATTACAGGCTAATTCGTTGACTTTTGCTAGATGTGAGTTTCCTTTGTTTCCAGTATGCTGCACTGTACAATGCGCTACATCAAGGCTGAAGCATTCTCTCTCACTCACACTGTTTGTTGTGGGGAGCTAGCTGATGACTGTGGAACGCTTCACGTACTTGCATAGCAATATCTCGTCAGCTTGTAATAATGTTGAGGAGATAGCATCGAGAATATAAAAGACACGTGTTGTCTTTGCCAAACTGCGTCATCTGTGATATCAGAAAGACTTCCGGCTGTCGTTGGAAGGAAGGCTGTATAATGCTTTCTGACTCAGAAACATAGCCTATCCGCAACTAGCGGACTTGCTACATTCGACCATCATTGTCGACGCCAATTAGCCCACTTCATACAGAATGACCGCTAGCACTTATTTCTAACTGCTGATGACATTCGGTCAGTTGGTTAACCAACTAGGCTGCACAGACTGTAGTGGTGAGCCAGTCACTTCGTCTGCCAGTGGTGCATTTTCTACGCTGGACGTTATTTACTGGGATCGTTAGCAGTTGGGTAAAACCACGGAATGACCACGTGAGGTGTGGTCATAATTATTCCATTAATGTAGGTGGGCTAGTGTTACTTGAGGTCCCCATGACCACTCAAACCACTGGCTATAAACTATATCTGAGATGGCAACGTGCCGCAGCCATTGGCGTTCCTGCCTCCATTATATTTCTAGTGTTTCTGTACCATGTATTCCTCATTTTGCCAATTGTTTTCTAATATTCAACGCCACCGTTGAAGTGGGCGGTGGTTCCATGTACAATATCTTCTGTTGAGGTTCATGACCGCTGTGCCTTAATAAAATGTATTTCTAGTAGGCATTTTGTATGCTCTGGTCGCTTAATTTCCGAAAGAACATTTCAACCTTTCGGTTAGTTGATCTGTGTGAAAATGGTTAATAATGGCATGCTCTGAGACAATATGGTTATTCCGAAATTAACGACAATTTTTATTAGAGTGGCACCATTTACAGCTGACAGAGAAGTGATCAACTTGCAATATACATGCGACGTATTGCCGTCATTCGTTCTGAAGTGCGCAGTTCAATATACAGGGTCCATAAGATACGGATATTTATAATTGAACGTTTTGCCAATGAATATTTCCCAGACACCGAACATACCACCCACCTCTCCTCTTCTAGCATAAGTGACCAAGTGGTACGTACATATCACTAACAAGCACAATGATTGTGGAGTGTTTTGTTTGTCTCTGAAGATCAAAGTGGGCATCGTAGAAGGCGTTCTTGATGGAATATGAACTACTGTCTGTTGGAGCGTATGCGGATTTGACTAACAAGCAACGACTTTTTGATCTGTGTCGACGGACTTTAACCGAAGTGCTAAATCCGATGGTGTAGAGACGGCCATTCACTAGAAACCAGTCTAGCCACCTTCGCCTTGTCTGAGAGCTCATTACGATCCACACTTCAGCATACCCTCGATGTTCTACTCCCATCATCAGAGGTTCTGATAATGGACCACTAATCGCATTGACCAGTGGGGAATTCACTTGAATAACAACGCTTGGCTATTTAAGGCACGTTTCAGAAACACAGCACACGTCCATTTTCAGGCCCCAAAGAATACCCATCCGACCAGGCAGCTCGCCTATTTGTTAAACGGTACGGTTTTTAAGAGCGCCATTGTTAACCAGTCGTTTTAGTTAGAAGAGGGGCATATTAGAAACAGACGAGAAAGAAACTACAAATAAGTGAGCTGACCTGCAGGGGCAACTTTCTCTTCGGACACTTCTCGTTCGTTGATGTCCCGGACTTAGTCTCCTTAGGGTACCCTACTCGGAGCCATGGGATCAAAAACCTGACCTATGAAGGGATTAGGTTTACTTTGGGACCGTCCACAAAGTCAAACGTCTAAAAGGTCTTACTCACTAGCAGTGAGAGGCCTGCCCAGTCCGAGGGCACAGTGAATAAGACACTGATGTTTGTTTCCGCTCATTGCAACGCGCCGTAGATGTATTCGAAGCTACATCAGGCGTCTGATAAATAATTTTTAACAACCGTTGCACGTTCAATGTGTGCTTTGTTCGCGTGTACTTTTCTTGATCCCCTTCTCCCTTATGCAGAGGATGGCAGAGCTTTACAGCTCAACGCAATCGTCATCGGTGGTTCTCACTAATCCTTATCACCCATACAACCATGAAAATAAACGAGCCCCCCAGGAAGAAGAACAAAAGGATATGTGAGGACTTGGCTACGAAAAATAGCTTCGTCTATACTTCAATATTCAGAATCAAGGTGTCCACATCTTACAAACAAACAAACAACCGGGCCACAAACTAATGGAGGACATCAGCAAGACAGCTTACCTTCGATTTTCACTGACCCTCGTCATCAAGTCCTATCACGTCGTAGAAAACTCGTCCAAACAACAACGGCGTTCACGCCACTGAACCCGATTAACCGCTATATCATCTAACGTCTCTAGCCACTGACTCTGTGAGTCGCGGTATCAGCAAGGTGGTCAACCTGGGTGTTCATATCTCCTGTCAGAAAGGCCATATCAGAACCATGTGTCGACCGAGGGAGAGTTGTTAGATTCGGGTAAAAGGCATCCTGGACAGTGACCTTACAGCGTTTGGTTGGAACACAAGCTGACACAATGAAAGGACTTCCGAAGATTGTGCATCTAGAGTTTGTCTTAATAGAACTTGCAAATCAGATGGCACAAAGTCTACTGCCAACAAAAATCCAATCTACCAGTGTGATTGCGACCATCGTGTTGAGGACTATGCCTACTTTAGCCTGAGCGGTAGCGGCGGCTGAAATGTACTTCGAGTATCGACTGAACAGTGTGTTGTCAGTTCGATACGTTGACTACTGTCCTGACTTCTAGTCTCCGATATGCAGTAAATATCGGCAATCAATGAGTCTGACATTCGTGCGAGAATCGCCTGTTGACTTATTTGTTTCAGTGTGAACGTTTAAGGCATTCATATTAATTCGCATTCGAGGACTAGGCAAGGGACAAGGGAGGCCGGATACTGATTGGTAAGAGTTGCACAGTGTAACTTTGTTTAGTGTAACCTGGAAGTCGGCCGTCTTTACTCTCATTGTCCGTTGTACTGGTGGACCAACTTTGGGGCAACATGGAGACACCGGACGACAGCGCTCTTTCGAAGTATGGGGTTCCAATAACAGTCCTGTAAAGGGAAATAACAAGAAGCAGCATGAGCCAAATGGCCCAGTAAGTTATGCACATGAATTACTTGAACGAAAACTAAAATGGCGCCCACAACACAGCAACACGTTCTGTTACACAATTCAAATTCAACCTGTGCGCGCTTGCTGGTTTCGACCGTACAGTACGTTAGCCATACTTGTTATTGGAGCTAAAGAGCAATTGCATTTCGGAACGTAGTTGAGAGCTAAATTTGAAAGGGCAGTGGAGAATGATCAGTAATAGCACCTTTTCGGTTATCCACCCTGCTATACGCAACAGGCAGTTTATACTGCACGACTGCTTATGCAATACGGGATTGTTGTTGTTATGAGCGTTGCTCAACGTTGCAACTACAACTGGTCTTAATGCAGTATGCCCTTACTATCTAAGCGATCATTTATGCAGTTTACGATTCTGTGAGTTTAACCACTTTTCCTCTGACAGTCCCCTTTTAGTCTGTTTGACATAGTTGTTCTTGAACAGTTCGAAGCCCTGGTTAACATAACCCTCTGGTTCAATGCGTAACGTAGACTTTACCACATCGTCAAGTTGTCTAAAGAGGTCCGATGATTGCTCCATTCTTCTTCAATGAATGTTTAAAAACCTTGAATTTACCCTCCCACGAATCATCGGATGCAGTCGGTGCAAAAGTGCGTGAGGTATTTGAAATGATTGCGTAGTTCGTAGCTTTTTCATATTGTTTACAGAAATCGAAACAGCATTTGGTCAACTTCGACTCACTGAGATTGTACACATATTCCAACATCGATTTTCCTGCTTGCTGCTATGTTTTGATTGAGACTGTGTAGCTGTTTTCAACCGACATGTGGCTCATAATTTCAGTTGGCCTTGTTTACTAATATGTGAAATGTTATGTTAACTTAGAAACAGACTGTTGTATGCTAATAGTGCAGTGGGCTACGTGTTTCTTTCATATAGTTTTGGATGACATTTCGTTTTTATCATGAGTTTGTTAACTTGATTGTCAATGCTCATACGTCAAACGGGTGTTTTGGACAATCTGTTTGGCTGAACGTTGTTGCAGCCGCACGTGTTTCGGCGCATCGGTCGCCGGAACCCAGTGAATCACATATGCAATGTTGTGGATTATTTTGTAACTCGATATCGAGTTTATCTACTGGAGCTCGAAATGATTGCCTAACATTAACCTGCGAACGTTGGTAATGACACTTTCTAGGTAAAACATTTTTGTGTACTACACTAGTTCACTTTAACTTGTAATCTGTTGCATCTCAATCTTCACTTAGCTACACTTTTTTCTGCTGTTTCCCTTCCTTTAGTGAGCAGACGGGTAAGTTCATGCAGTTTGATGTTCATTCTCTGGTTTCTAGCGCTTAACCTTTTACATGCCGCCACTACTTCCACTGTTTGCACGCGATGGTGAGACTTTTTGTTGTGTATTACACCTGCTTGATTACGCTTGTTTTCAATTATTGCCTTAATTCAGTGTTTCATCACTGACCTCGTTTTTACATATTTTTTTTAATCTCATGCGCGTTCCTAATCTGATGCGTTGACTGAACCCCAATTGTATTTGTTTAACAGTCTAGTATTGAATGTACGCGGAAGTAAATTCTCGGGTTTTCTCCATGGACGGATTCGCATCCAGAAGAATTTGTAGACTAGTTCATTGTGATCAAATGCCTCAGAGTTGGGTTGCTCTTAAATGATAATGTGACTTAACGGAAGTGGGAATAGAAACTTAACCTCGTTCGTTTAGTTTCGGCAGTCTTTTTTCAGGTTTGCATATCAATAAAAACTCAACCATGTGTAGGAATGGAAAACAATCAATGAGTCAAAGATAACCACACTTGAAAACATCACGGACCTAGGTCTGTGCCTCTATCTAGTTAATCGCAGATTCGATCTGCATCACAGTGCATCCAACTATTACAGAACGACGACATGGACATCACTAGTAATCTTGGGTGACCTTTATGGAGCTTGTGTTCACAACTGTACCATTAATTGAGAGCTGGATTACTACTTTGACATTTGGCGGTATATGTGGACGGGAGCATCGAAACGCGCTCTCAGTGTGACGAATTTCTGCTTCTAGGATTTTTCAGTGTGAACTATATCCCTGTCTGATTACTTTAGAATGTAGTTTAATTGCCAGCTACTCCACCAAAAGCTGCAGGTCAGAAAACAACAAAATATTACTTGTGTTGTATAACAGGCAGCTTCGTTTGTGAGTAGTACAGTGTGTATATTCAAGAACTAAAGGACTGCTCCCAAATCCAGAAAGACGAGGAATCAAAAGCGACTATTGGAACAGTGTGTACGCACTATGGGGGACGTTTCACCAAGACGAATGTATTGGATCATCACCTTGGTTACGCGCTCAGTCACTTGACCCAAACCGAGAAATCAGAAGACACGTGGCTGCAGTGTTTATTGGACGAGACGAGACAAACTAAAGTCACAGAAGCTCTAGATTTATAGGACAAACGATTACCATAGATGGTCGACAGACACAAAGCAGATCAAATGAGACACTCATATATGGCATTCAGGGAGTCAGAGCAAATCCCGTTACAGGGGTCGTCAGAAGGCGACGCAAGAAAAACTGTTCAGATAGCGCGCAGGCGTTCGACCGTACACCTGCAATCTGATTAGCTGAATGGGACCATGCCACCATCCACGACCATACCATCCAAGTTGGGCCGGTCGATCGATGTGGCTTAACGCGTTCTGACTGTCTCGTTAGATGTGCCTCTCAACAGAATGATAATGTACTGCTGCCCAGTCTGTGTGAATGCACGTCAGCCATGTAAATGAGTGTACGCATTCGTTGTCCTATGTTTTAACATGCCTGTACGGGATTTTTTGCAATAAATAACTTCGCGGTCCCAACGTCTTTTGCTGTCACAAGACTTGGAATTCGTTTGCTCAACAGTAGTTCCGTTAGAGATATGTTTGGACGTTTTAGTGTTTATTGTTCAGCTGGGTTCCCATTCTGACCTTTTAGTAAGAAGCGGTTATCGAAGTCAGCACACACACATAATAGTTGAGTGTACCTCTCCGTTTTTTTTTCATAATTTAACCGGAATATGTGATGTGAACCAGCTTGAAATCGATAATTTATTTTCTGACGAATAGTCTGTATTTTTCAAAGATCGGATTTACATAATTCTCCAAGATACGATGACATTCCGGCGTGAATGAGTTGTGACTGCACATTGTGAGTTATGCATTACATGTTGCATATTTAAATTAATGTATCCGAAGTGAGGATCTTGTAGGAATTAATACATCATCGTGCCTCTTATGTCCCGTATATGCACCAAATAGTTTAAGGCGGCCGTGGACAGTTACTGTACACGTACAAGATTCTGGGGGACGCATCCTTTGAAGAACCTTATGTGAAGATGTCATAGGGTGTTGTTGCACACTGCACTGTTTTTGAGTAAATGTGGCTGCAGGACCTAAGAAAGTTGTGTACGCATTCAGCTGCATCTTGGGAGCCGTATTGACCCGTGTTCATTTCGTTTGGGCACGATTTTCAAATGATCACATCGATGTTACGTATCGGGCTGTTTCTCAGTATAAGCATGTCAGATTTGAGAAGGCAGTTAACCGTGAGATTCTAGATGCGCTAAAATGTTTTTGTATCTCAATCTGCCGATGATCAATTCAGCTACAGTGCTATTTTCTGCGTCTGGCAGAACATGTTTGTCGTGAGTAACACGCCAGTTCGAGGTTGTCTGGCTCTGGTGATTAGCAGGAGCAGATTTTTAGAGAGGTTTCATAACTAGTTGTGCATCGTGGTGGCCGTGTAGGAATATCAAAAGCAGTCACCATCGATTGTGGTGTACAGTGCTTCACACTTTGCTAAGTTTGTTTCTTCCTTCTCGTAATACTCGTCCAATCTGTTAAAGTCGATGTGATGGAATGGCAGTGTTAATCGCTGAGGTGAAGGATCATGTAGAGCCCATTATCGGATTGAATTTTTTGACGACAGGGAGCTAGTTGTTTAAAAGCGAGCCATCTTAGAATCCCAACAACTAACGTCAAAACAAAAGAGACATTAGATGTGATTTTGAGCTCCTGCAGCTAGTTCCTAACGTCCATCCAAAGGCTGAATTGTCTTTTCGTGAATGACACTGAAACACGGTTGATAGATTAAACACAATAACAGTGTTTACCGCTACATCTTTTGTCAAGATATTTCTCTGATTGTATGATATATCCAAAGTTTGAACGTTGCTGCTATTTTCTTCTAATTTCTAGAAGGCGATTATCATGTGCAGTGATATTCTTATGTCCATCTGCCCGTTCCTGTCTGGTAGTCAATGCGTATGCAATCGCTAAGTGGTCCATTTTTCTTCCATGTGTGTTTGGGTAATAGTACAGTGTGATCACTCACTCAAAGGTAACTTGATTATAGGGGAATACTAAACGTAAGAGAGAATAGATTGACAAAGTGCAAGAGCACAACCTTTTACGTCTAAGCTAGACGTAGCATATCTGGATTATGTTTTCTTGTTCCGATCATGTCTCATTTACTAAAATACTGTTTACGAACACATGGAGATAGACGACTTTACTTAGTCGACATGTCTATCTGCGTTAGTGAACTAGGTAAAATTTTATTGATAACGTTTATTGACAGCCTCTGATTGTAAATAAACGGTCTATCAGTGATTCTTCGAGAAATACCCAACTAAACTTCTATCATAATTGTAATCATCTTGCCAAATGGTGATTGTGATAACTGTCTGCTTCACGGTAGGTTCTCTCGCTTGTCTCCATCCGAATTCGGGAAGCTCGATGTTGCCATCTAGTTCTCCACCTTTTGTTGTGGTATCAAATGCTCAGAATAAATTGCCTGTAAGGCTGTAAATCGTTTCTGTCAATAGAAATAACAGTTTGACGAAAATTGTAAAATCTTCTCACGATGATCTGTCCATTAGCCGGGAAACTCTCATCAATCTTACTGGCTAAGTTTGACGTGAGTTGTCCGCTATACCACTTGGGGACGTCATAATTAATTAACTGCAAATCAGTTCGTCATGTAGCCAGTTTAAGATGCAGTATTGTTTGTGAATTTGTGAAATTTTCGTTCCTCATTGGGTGCTCATAGCAAGATCGATACCCCTCAAAGAAGAAACAACTGAGGATGACCAACGGTAACATTAGACGTATCGTGACTGCCCACGTAGAAACTGCACAAATGCGACTGACTAATTTGCGTGAAACTCATTATCGTCCTTTGTCATTCGTCGAAAACTTGACATTGTGCAGGTGTTTCGTGTTTGCACTATTATTCTGTAAGATAATCATCGACTTTACAAACAGGACTTATTTCAATCGCTTTTGAAAGTCACGCATGAAGCACGCTGAAGGACCAATTCCAATGGATCCCGATAAGTACGTATTGAATTTTTCTTCAGTACAATTGAATTCGTTGCAGCTAGAACCATTAGTCCTAGATCTTGATTGTAAAATATCATCGCGCAAGCCTAATCATACTCATGTTGAAGCCTAGTTTGGGAATCTAACCGATCAAGTATGTGCTCTCCGATCAACTGTTGCTGACAACCTAGGCTGGCTAAAAATTAACTCCACCGATATAGCTTATGGGTTCATCACAACTCCAATCAACAGCCGTTATCGCTGTCACCAAGCTACGCCCACAGCTGCTAAGAGAGCTTAGGCCAAAAAACTTAATACTTAGACCGGTAAGGGGTCCGGGGCTGTCGTTTTAGAAAAAGATGCTTGTGTTCATAAGATGTCATTATCGCTTGACGAAGCGAAGTTTCAACGAATAGACGAAATGGACATTGTCACCGAAATAGAAGGCCACATGGGATAGCATCTGCAACTACTCTTACAACTGCCGATTGAAGTAACCTTTAAATCTTTTGAACTGTGTCGATCGTCAACCCACCCCCCCACAACTTTATGTCCCACCGAAGGTGTACAACTTTGCGGTGCCGCTCCGACCGAATTTGGCAGTGGCAAACTTCCCATACCATAAATTGGCACACTGGCTAGTCGCTTTTCTAGCTTAACTAGAACAATAGTTTTAGGCACATTCTATCAAAGATTCTTTCGAATTGATGAATGAATTAGGCACACTCAGCCTCGCTAGGGAACTGATGTACTCGGTAGACGTTCAGTCACGGTATGAAACCATTAAGTATGTTTGTGAGCTGATCAAAGCAAATCACGTTATATTGCCACTCTCGACTAATGTGCGGAAGGAAAGTTTGCTGCTCTGCACTGAAAATGTCAGTTTTGTTTCCTCGAGCGGTCCTACCGTCAAATAAATCGAGTAGCCATGAGAAGTTTCCTAGATCCCATCTTGGCAAGCGTTACTTCGACGACATTAATATTCAGTCAATCCAAACAGGTGATAAATAACCTGATGCGACGCCTAAATAATCGTCATTCTAACCTGAATGTTTCGTGTGAATTTGAGGCCAACAACTGTCTGCCATTTCTAGACATACTCATAAGTCACCGAGGAAGTGGTTTGGTTAGAAGAGCTGTCCTTAAAAAATCCACGTCATCCGATCAATGTTTAAACTTCAGCAGTTTCACACCGATGCAACATAAACGAGCACTAGTAAGTTCACACGAGCAAAACGAATCGCGGCAGTCTTGCGGATGAACCAGGCTTGATCACTTCTGTACTACAATGAAATGGTCACCCCAAAAAGTTCATACAAAGGCACAGTGGACAAAAAACACCGTAGAAAAAAGGTCTGCATGGAGGTATCCTATAAAGGTGACCACGTCGTACAGCAAATAATACAGCGATTGAGGAGTTCACTTAAACGAACATTTAATGCGGTTGAACTGCGTGTAATCTCTCGAACCCAAAAGCAACCGGTGCTTTCAGTCACAAAAGACCGGCCTATCAGTGCCACCCTGCATTGCTTTTACCAGTTAACGTGTAACTTCGGAGAATATTGCGTGGACAGAACCGAAGGATGCTTGATCTTCAGAGTGAAGAAACCCCTGCCTAAATAGGTATAAAATTGCGTAATCGGAAAACAGCAATTTTGCTGAAACACGTAAACAGCCAGTTTCCTCAGGTCCTGGCCACTGGTCACACTATTAATCCAGCTTGTGCATTCAGAATCCTGTTACGTCATTCCAACTCAAGATTCTTGCGGTTTTCTGAAACGGTCAAAATCAATTTCCCTCAGATCAGCTCTCTGCGTTCAAAAACGACTGCTAGTAAACCTGACCCTTCCCTAGATTTAGTGACTTATCTTAACCCGCTGATTGTTTGCTACAGAAAAAAACCAACGTATGTTATTGTAAATTTGATACTGACGTGTCAATACGAAATGCTTGCATCGGTTTTCTTGTTCTAACGGTTTTTTTAAACTTCGAAAGGGAACTAAAAGTTTCACATATAGCAGCAGACGGAGTTCCTAGTTGCCCGTTAGTCTTTGTCAATATTTCCCTCAATCTTCCTGTTTGTCCCAGCTGTACGGTTTGAGATCTGTCAATATCCTGTTGGTTTTTGTTGTTGACTTTCCTAGAAGTTCCCACGGGTGCTTAAATCCCATTACGTAATGGCCTAGCTCAGTTATGATTTGATGATGTGGATGTATGTACTCATTTCGCTCTCATCTGGAACACTTGATCTCCAGTCATAAGTTCCTCGATCTTGCTACTCGGTTGTTTCGAACACTGTTGTTCAGCCTTCATGTGGTTGTTGTTACCTTCGATCGTGCTGTTATTACGCCCCATTTTTCTTCCGTTCGTGCAACAAACCATCTTTCTCCCGCATCCTTTGCTACGCTTGCTCGTTAGTTTTTTCCCCTCTATTACTCGCATATTAGTTCCTGTGTGTGATACACCGCGCTTTACAGTTTCCACCCTTTGTCTTGTGCAGGTTCTGTGCCTATAATGAAATGTAAGTTTTATTTCCTATTTATTCTTCGTTTCTTTGTCTTCGATGATGTTCCTCATCTTGTTACCAAAGTCTGTGTAGTGTGGTTATTTCCACCCGTGTTGGATAAATAAAAACTGGGTCTTCTACACCGCTCTGAACTCATACGTCGGATGCTGGTAAAACTCCACCATTCCGCTAATGTTGGCTGGCAAAAATTGCGAGACCTCTAGGCGATGGATGACGCTATCAGTTACCAAGTGTGGGCTGTTCAATGGATTTAGGTCGAGCGGAGCTGTCCGCCCTGTTGGAGGACAACATAATGAGTTGCAGCACTGGTCAGAAACACTCGGGTATAGAAATGGGTCGCTGTCAGTGACTTGATAATTTTCGTAAAATTTTTCACTTTATCAGTTTTGGTGCACCGTTTTAGCGTCCACGTTTTTACGTTACATCACTTCCCATCGTTGTCTGAGCCGCAGTCTCGACTGTTGTTGTTCAGAATGCAAAATATCCTGGTTTAGTCGTTTTAGATTATTCCATCTGTTTGTGTTCTTGTCTTTCTCACCCTCTTTTGGTTGGTTTTTTTGCAGTTGTTTATCGGGCGGCATACGATTTTGTTGACAGATCGTTCTAGTATTAGCATATATGCGATTCAGTGTAGCCAACTGATCATTGACAGTCGGTCGTTTCTCTCTGATTTGCATGAGCAGTTTGACTAACTCCATGAATTGAGATCTCTGAAACTGTAGTTCGTTCCGTTTCCTAATACATATGCTTCTTTATATTTGCGTTTGAGACTTGCAATAATAGCATTGTCATATCGACGTTTTGTGTTTTGGTATGATCACATGATTAACTCCAATCAATATTCAGCCGCACTTATTCCTCAATGACTACAGAGGACGGACAAACTCAGTTGAGTACACGCATTCCACACACAAATTACGTACAAGGTTTCTAAATTATGTGATACCAGATTATGAATGAACACGATTGGAGAAAATTTTAACCAGCGAGAGCAAAAGAAAGTCAGATTGATGCTATCTGATCTAAGGTCTTCAAAATGGCGCTCACCCACGTCAGTCTGACGTATTAGGATGATTATGGCTTTTCAGATTTAATCATCTTATGCTTGAAACCGTTATGAGTTGGCGTATTTACCCACACGAAGGGATATCGAGTAGTTGTTGGAGGAATTCATCCGATAGACAAACTTCAATACGAATTCTATCCTGACACATCTGCCTCGTAGTATGTGACCAATCAGCCATTGTAAATAGAAGAAAACGATTGCCAGCAAGATGTGATTGTTGCTAGTGTCTGTGTTGAAGTTTATATCAACCACTCACAAGGTTCAGCTAATAAATAACATCAGCCACATTGTTCGTTTGAGATCACCAATACAACAGTGGATACAGCTATTTTACCGTGTAAGGTTTCGACAAGATGAAATGATACTACGTTAGAACTGAATTTTTAGGATCTTCATTGACACTTCTGTAAAAAATGAAGTCATAATCCTGTCTGCCTTGAACTTAGGACTGTAGAGTTAATCATCGGAATAGAGGATGCAGTTTTAGGTAAGTTTCCCTCAAAGGTGCTCACAGCGTCCGAAGGGGTAAGAAACGACGTGTAATACGCTACGCGAACGACAATTGGTTGAACCTACCAAAACATGGCTCTCTATTTATTATAGCAACATCTGTCATACGTACGGCTATAAAAATTCGTATCCACAAAAGGTGCCATAATCATCAGTTATTGAAAACAGATCGAAAGGTGGATCAATCCACTTGTGTCTTCTCAAAAAAGCATTAGAAGCCTGTTCTTTATGTGGACAATCGGTAACGTGTGTGCCGTCGCGAAATCGCTCAAGGTTATCAACACTCCAGTGTGCATCTTGTTTCTGAGGTATGTCAACTTCCCATCAGAAATAGTCATTATTGGTTAGGATCACTCTACTTGTTCTTCTTCGATGCTTATTATATCATACAGTGGTTCAGAACACATATCCAAACGTTTATGTGTATTTTTGTTTTTCTGGCATTAATTTTTACGGAAGCCACTTTGGTTAAATGGTCTTCATAGGTTTTGTTGCCGTCTCATTACTGTGTAATTTATATGATGTAAAAGTTATCATACTCAATCCTGCGCCGACTGCCTACTTTTTGTGTACATCTCTTCATCAACAGCATTCCACCAGCCGTCGATGCTGTTGCTTATCCGCTACTCAAGCATGAAAATAGCAGCAATGGTCCATATATAAGAAACAAAAACACTTCTTATAAATTCTCCGTTTAGCCTCGGCCTATGTCTTGCAAAAAACAGTCGAGTTATGTTTGAATAGGTGACGACATTCATAAAACAGTTTCTTTGCAGCTCTCACACTGTAAATCTGTATAGGCAAGCGCGGTCGTTTAGTTTGCTGTTTATTTCAGTACAGTTGCTGCACTCCATATCATAAGTTATCCACCGTACGCCGGCCGGTAGCAATGCTGACAGTGGGAGATCCGCCCAGCATGCACAATGCGTGGCTAAAGCATCTTAACCTTGGCTATTTAACTACTGGCTACTAAGTGCTTTCTGACCTGGTCGTTACTGACACACCCGATGTATGAGATCGAATACAAACGTCGGTGGAGAAATAAACAAGGACGATTTTCGTCCTTCACACGAACCACCGGTGTTTCGCAGCCAAAGAACAACGTCACTCTTACTATTGCCCTATGCACGAGTTCTTCAAACATTAACGACCTATCTCCTCACGACTGTCCTGACCTCAGAAATGCAAATCTCTGTTCAGTTTTACCTTCGATGCTGATGCTGTCTGTTATGTACACAAACCGGTTAACAGTCATCACAATTTCGTTATCAAAGACTGTCCGCTCCCACAGCTGTTTCACGCTCTGTCGTTACAACAGATACTCCGAGACACTTGATGGAAGGCGTTTTACTACCTACCATTATCTATATGGCGTAGACATTAGCAGAATTAATCTAGACACTCATTGTGAGAAGCTAGTAGCCAAAAGAATACAGAATATGTTTGATTTGCAAAGAAGAACAAACAAACTGGTTGGTCGGTTCCTTGCGTGCTCAAGGCTGGTCGGTGTTGTTTGATCACCATTATCTTACTGGCAATGAATACCCTGCGGTTTACCATTTGCGTAAAATTGTCATCATTCCCGTTCGTTTTGTCCGTTGAGTTTGACTAGTCCCTTGCATCTATTTTATTTCGTTACTTCTTTGCGTCTTGTGCCGATTCTGCAGGTTGTGGTGCAATACCTGCTGCTGGTAAGTCTTTTATGTTGTTTTCATATTTTCGAATCGTGCGCTGCAAAGTGGTGTATTATTGTCTGTAAGTCATTTGATTTGTGAACGAGAAGGACAAAATAGCGAACAAAGCTTGTTTTCTGTGCTTGATAATCAGACTAATGACAGCACAGTATCTGTAAAAACAGTAACCAAGTTGAATCGGAAAACTGGTCGATAAAAGTTATGATTAATTAATGGCTGCCGTTTTTAAAAATTTTGTTTCGGCTCATTAGACAAACGCGAGCGTTTGGGTCCTTATCTAGTGGAACAAACAATGAGAGTTTACTCAAACTGGGAAGAAATGCTGAGAGACTTCAGCATTTGAATTTACTCTCACCAATGGCTAACGTAAAATCGGTAACTTTTATACAAACTGCACATAAAAGCAACAACTGAATGATCTAATCACAATTTTGACCTTTCGCGCGCCAATACTCGTGATTACATAATAATTGATGTGCTTGTAGGTGTATCTGTTCCCTATCTGTCCTTATCTGTATGGTGTATATAACTGGCATGTTTTATGTTTGCGACTGATGAGAATAAATGAAATGGCAACATGTCACAATATGTCTTCTTTCAGTTCTGATGCAGTTTCAGCTAAGCGCAACTGAGCAGCCGCATACTTTCGAGTCTGAGCAGATTGCAGTTTGTGCTTTATGTTGTTAGCTAGATGATCACCTTTGAATGGCAAGAGCAAGAGAACATCATGCTTTTGAACCGTAAGTATGGATTAAGTGCTCTTCTTCACCATATTATTTGTCTCGATGAACTGATCGCGGTATCCATTTGCTAGTAAGGTTTGTCTGAGGGACTGCTGTTCTGTCTGCAGTTTGCCGGATACGGGTTCCATGAAACAGTGTTTTGACCAATCCATATTTGTATGCAGTAGTGGGAAAGTAGGAAAACTGAAAATGTTGACCACCCCCATGTGCGGTGAACTGGTTTCTGTAACATGTCTTCTGTCGTTATTGGTGAAGTGGGTCAAGGGAACTCAGTGTTTTAAATTGCTAACCTAAAAGCAATCGCAGTTTGCGACAATTCCTCAATTGATTCATGTACACACGGTGACTACTCAGCTTTATTAACATTCTTCTCAAGTATAGGGTGCTTGACCGTGCAGCCCACGTGTGCTGTTTTATGTCATACGAAAACGAACATCTTGTGGTGCAAAAACCACCAGCTGAATTTGGCTGCATGCGTTCTCTTATTGCAGTGCTTGCGCACCTGATTCCTATCTGGCGATCAATTTGCGTCAGCTGTCCTTTTCCGTTGGCTTACTCGGCTTCTGTGTGCTTTTGCACTGCGACTTATGAAAATACAATAGTCTGTGACTTTATGCAGTAAGTATTTTCGATCGATTCTTGTTTTTCTTCGTCCTTGTTCTGAGGGAGTAGAGGTCAGCGCGACATATATGTAGGTATGGTATATTTGGATGTTACCACGTTTCACCATACTTTCGTTTCTTCCATCTCTGATTAGTAGGAGCCCGCTGGCGCCTATTTCATTAGTAACAGATTGGAGAGATTTACACTACTATGTCTTAATCTTGCACATTTTGAAAGCCAAACTGAGTGAAGGGATTTCTGCGGTTGTAATAGCTCTTGGTGGTTTTCATGGTTTGTCTACAGAAGATCAAACCTAGCAGTCTACTGTGGGGAAAAATGTTTTACTGATGGTTAGTCGGGGATATGGTTAATTTCAAGTTGTACATCATCCACAATTGATCGCAGCTGTCGCATTCCCATAGACTTCCCAGTCGGCCTCTTTTGAAAAGAAGCACTAGACTCGAGTTTCGCTCTCATTAGAGCTCTAATGGGAGCTTTAACAAATACCACTAAAAGTGATTAAGGCCGAGACAGTTGTTCGCAAACCCTGAACTTGATTTCATTGTGAACATACAGTTACCTCAGCAGATTCATGTATTTTTCTAGAATTCCCTCACGAAGAAGACAGTTGCAGAGAACGTTGCGAGCAACTGAGTCGAAAACAGCTTTTAGGCTCAAAATTATCATGATCGATAGCCGCCTATAAGAATGTCAGTGTTCCGAAATCCGTCTCAGGGTCAAATGTGATCAACGGACCTTCGACCGGACGGGAATCTTGCCTGTCCTACACGTATCCGAGCCGACATAAAAAGAGGCCAGTGAGTAACTTGGACGCAACAGACACTAGACTGATGCCTCTATGGTTGTCACATAGACTTCGGTCTCTCTTCTTGAAAACGGGAATTACTGTTGATAGGCACCAATCATCAGGTACCTCTTCAGATTCCCAAATCTTCTAAAGGAGTTTCGTCACTTCCGATTTCAACCTTTCTCCACCATTCTCAAGAAGAAAAGCATGTAGGAGGTCTAAACCAGAAGGCTTGTTGCGCTTCAACAATTTAAGCCCCAGGACCACTTCTGCTTCCGACAGAGGTCCTTCTGGAGCGCAGTAACTGATCATTCGGGTACCGTCGTCCACAGTGCATGGTTGAAGCCAGCCGAACTGTTCCGCAAAATGTACAACTCACTTGTCAAATTGGGACGATTGAGTGGTGATTATTGGACCATATTCTTCACTTGTAATCTCACACCAACTCGACGATCAGTACAACCACGAATCAGGGAAAAAAGCCTCCTGCTATTCCTAGATATAAAGGTTCGTTCCATCTCTTTCCACTGTTCGACCAGTTGATGTTCACGGTCTCCGCGCAAGCTTTTATTCAGCCTGTGTTCAAGTTCTCGACGGTCGTTATCCTATTCTGAACCAAGTGTCGCTTGTTTATGAGGTTTGCCGACGTGACAGAAATTCAGTTCTGTTGCA
This sequence comes from Paragonimus heterotremus, assembly GCA_013368495.1. Classification (NCBI taxonomy): domain Eukaryota; kingdom Metazoa; phylum Platyhelminthes; class Trematoda; order Plagiorchiida; family Troglotrematidae; genus Paragonimus; species Paragonimus heterotremus. Next base: position 50,312 of record LUCH01002957.1, read on the forward strand.
ACTGCGCAGCCCCTTCGGAACATACCTCTCCACTGCAAGCTTTCTTAGCTGTCCCCATTTGTTTCCAGTGTTCGCTAGGTCCTCTCATCTAACTCGAGTTGGACAAGTTGTTCACCAATGCCTTCTGGTAAATGCCCTTTACACTCTCAACAATACGGGCACACACAACTGCATGATCCCAGTCCAGGCGGTTGTTCCAAATTGCACAGCAGTCTTTAACGGAGCGGTGCCACCTGTCTGCAATATGATCGAGTTGTATCCGCAGTTGGAAAGCACATGGTGGTCTCCATGTAACATTGTGCCTCTTCCAATTTTGGAATGCGGTGTTCGAAATATGGAGACCGTAAAATACGCCCAGCTGCATGAGTCTTTCGCCATTGTCAATACGTTGTTATCGGAAACCATGCACCCTGCAGCCGCCTCTGATTTAGAGGTAGACGGTCAAGCTGAACATTGAAATCGCCCGCTAGTAAGGGTATGCCAGAGTGTATAATCCGTTTGAGAATGTTAACGAGGACGTTATAGAACGCATATTCGTTAGCATCCGAGCAGCTGTCTGTGGGAGCGTACACCGGTATAGTGAATATACAACGTTTTTTCTGGTTTGTGTTGACGGACTTTAACCGACCTATTGAGTCTGATAGCGCACAAGCGACTGTTCACTGAGATCCAGTGGAGCAAACACTACCCTGCTCTGGAACTCAGTGCAATTCCTACTGCAACTTGACCACGGGATTCCCTTTTGGCATCACCAGAGACCCTGCGTGGGACGCGGTTGGATCGACATTTTTTTTGGAGACGAGCTCAAGTGAATAACCATTCTAGAATCGTGGACTCGCGTCTCCGACACACAGAATACATCCAGCTCCAGACTTGAGGACGTACTTGTCAGGGCAGATTTGCTGATAAACTTTTCGGAAAGTATGGACAGTGAAGGCGCCAGTGTTTGTCAGTTGTCTTGGCTTTAGAAAGTAATTGTCGTCTGAAGGTAAGTGGCAGGGAGAAAAATTGGGGGGCGAAATAGAAGGAGAATGTCACGATGGATGATTGGTGTCACTGTCAGGAGAACATTATCTTCTGCCACTTCCCGGTCGCGGAAGGATCTTGACTTGAGTGACCTCCTTCCGAATCTGACTTGCTAGACAACAAGATACAGGGTTTTGTTAGGGAACCCTACCCAGAATCAATGACTGACAGTTATAAGCCTGCTTATCTCGAGGGCGCGATGAATAAAGCATCGGTGTCTGATTCTGAACACTGCTACGTGCGGTAAATGTAGTTGACGTTACATCTGGCTTTTTTTGAGTGATTCCGGATGTTTTTCGATCGTATTGTTTAATACTCTGACGTCCACGGTCAACCGTTGGGCGGTCGGAGTGCTTCTTATTTGAGGACACCTTTCTTAACCCCTTCTTCTTGATACAGAAGGCAGCAGTGTCGCAACTATAAAAAATAGTTTTGCTGTATGTCCGTAAGATTTTGCCTCACCATCTAAGCACCACTGCACACACGTACAACCCTGAGTGCATTTACTTTTCGTCTGACTTCCTCTTCAGCTTTTTTGACAAGCTTTCACCTAGAAGTACCGAAGTCCTAATCAGCATAGCTCGCCAGATGATAACAACACACAAGCCTGACCACCACATAAACGTAGCAGTATAGGTCAGGAAGAAATCAGTCTGTCTGCAAATGCCATTCTGTTATTTGTCACCCTGATCCAAAAGTTGTACAATCATTCCGGTTCATTGTTCACTGCTGCCACTTTGCATCCCCTACACTACATGCTATCTGAACTGTATTTCCTTTCTTTGCTTAAGATTTCTCTCTCACCTTCTCTCCATTTATTACTAGACGTTATTTCGTAAACATCGGATTAGGCGGTGTACCTTCATCGAAACTGGCTGTCAATCATCCGGTTTCCCCGCACCATTAATTGTAGACAAGCTAGCCAATCTTTTTGCAAAGGTCGCGAATACATCTTTGCGTCCTCTGTGGGCGACACATGAGTTTTATGAGTCAACCGTTTCCGTCTGAGGTCATAGAATCTTTTCCTAAGACAGTGGACCGTAAGTAGTCTCGTTTTAACTTTTTTCTTTCCCAGACCATTTATGTTATAACCCGTCCAACCGTGCGGAATCAGAACACGAGACTGGAGAGCGTACACTGAAATTCTGCCACTCAGTGGGTGACCAAAAACGAATGTGACATGTTACCCAAAAGCATGACCAGTCTGACAAACAACCAATCAGAAAGCAGGGACCTATTGATCCAATTTAACCAGACCACAAACG